>VWYO01011281.1:83196-133997 GCA_013400275.1 Rhadina sibilatrix
TTTTTAGTCAGCCAGCCAAGAGAAAGGACAATAACGCGTCACCGGCGCTCGGGTTTTGGGAAGGAGCTGCCCGAAAATGATGCTCGCTTCTGTGAACCCACTGTGGGGGTGGACAGAGCCCCAGTGGCTCTGCCTTGGAGAAGATCAGAAGACTTGCACAATACCTCTGCCAGAGCCCTAAGATAAGAAGCAGTCCTTCGGTTACGGCGACCACTAAAAGGGCCCACAATCATCCAGNGCGTTCAAAAAGTGCCTCGTCGCTTAAATGCCTCATAAAACAAGGAGCTCGACTGGGGAAAGAGAAACCAAGCCAATAACACGGTATTTTCTGAAGTCCAACATCACCAGCATTAGCTGTGTCAGTGGGAATAAACATGGCAACCACATCAAAAGAGGGCTTTTCACTCGCAATGATAAAAATGAAATTTCATCCTAAATAGAACCGTTTTTTCTTTAGCACATGGTAGTGATTTGGAGAGGGAAAGACGCTTCCAACTTTGTATTCCTTTGGTCACTTTGAATCTCTGTTTTATATTCTGTGATATTAAATTTGTGTTTCAACATGCAGTGGCATACGTGCAAAAAAGATCTGAAAGAAAAACAAAATCAAATTCACACGATTTGGGGTTTTTTACTCTACATATTTGTGTGTTGTGCGTCCCAGAGTAGCCATGACCAAAGCAGTCATTAAAAAAGGAAATATCATCTGCTGAATCCAAGTTTTGGGTTAAGGCTCTTTTGCTAGAAACAACAGTTTTGGCAAGAGAATAAAGTTATTTTTCCCCTTGAAATGTTCCTTCTCTTTCAACTTCTAAAGGCAGCTGCATTCATTTAAATGCAATCTCTTCATTTGCTAAACCACAAGTTATGATCGTACTGACGAGACGAGTCTTCCACCTCAGTCAGTATTTTATGCTGCTGTGCTTAGGTTTGGGGTAATTCAGTCCTTTGGCTAACATTCCTTTTTTAAGTCAGAGATTCAGTCATTAACCATCTTAAAAAATGGTCACCATTTTCAAAGGAGGGTGTGGTATGGAAGTTTTAAAATGCTGGAAAATTCAATAGGGAGCAAAAGGAGGGAGTCTGGATCTATTGATTACTGACTATGTCGCTGCCCAAGCTCTTGAAAAAATCCACAAGGGCAATCTCGATACATATTTATGGGTCAGCAAAGCAGCCCTACGTGAGCAGAAATAATCAGACATTTTCTAAACAGAGAGAAGAAAGGGTCCCAGACTTTGAAGAAACAGGGCTTTCCCAGGGGCTATCAGACATGCATGGCTCATCATACCAGAAGACTTGATGTAACTCAGATACGAATTCAGTACTGAAGACAGGATCCTTATGCAGTGTAAACAGCCAGAGTCACACCAAGCGGCATAAGAACCAACACGAGGTTGGTTTCTGGTGTTGACAAAGCAACACAGCCACGTCTCCTGGTGTCTTCTGCTCACGTGGGTCATAGAAACATGGGAATGAGGGTCTTTTGGGGAAAGAAATCCAGCAAGAAAACACATTAAAAACCCAACAAGGGATGATTCAACATGGCAAAGAGCAAGACGTTACTATGCAGGCAGAAATCATGACTTGCACAAAAGCAGAAGAAATTACTGGCTGCCCCATCAAGCTTGAGTTGTTTGATAAACCAGACTGAGCCTAGGCCAACAGTGTGATTCTGGGGGGAAAGGGAGAGTGGGGAGAGGGTAAGCAGAAGTGAGCCTGGAGGATTTGCACTGGAGGAAAAGATTGTGCAGAATCAGAGCTCTCCAAAGCTGTGGAGGAACATGGGACACGTTGGAGTTCTCAGGAGGCACCAAGATGACAACAAGTGCTCAGGAACATGAAACGCGCTGCAAAGACAAGTGGAATGATTTGCTTTCTATGTCCAGGGTAAACAGGACAAAAGCAACGTCTGATGTTGAAAGATTGGAGATCAGGAAAACAAAGCAACAGGCTGTCAAGAGGCGATGCTGAAATACAGCAGTGGAGATCTGGAAGGACAAGTTACATAAACATCTGTCAGGAATGACAAACGTATAGTGGGCCCTGCCACAGGCCCATCAGATGGACTGGATGTGTTCCTAAGCCTTCCCCAGACGTTTTTTCTATGATTCCAGTCTAAAGTAATTTACATAACCCTAAAGGCCTTTTCAGGTTAACTTTGAGATCATTCCAGGTCTATGAGCAGCACGGAGTTGGGAAGGCTCGACGGTTCCACACACGCTAAAAAGAAAGCAATATCCTTTCCCAGGCTTGGAACTGCAGCCCAGAACCTCCCTCTTGAATTTGCAGACACGTATCCAGTCCAAGCCACCCAGCACTCGGCAGCAGCAGCCAGCCCACCTCCAATGGGTGTTGTGAAATCATGTATGAATTAGGCAGAAGATGCAGGCAGTGCTGGACAAGGTGGAAATGGTAACAGGACACAGAGCTACTACATCCATGACTCCACAGGGAGAGCATGCTCCTGCCACATCTCTCAGCCAACCAAAAGGTGCCACTTTTTAAAGTAAGCCTTAAAAACAGAACCCAGATCAATTTACAGCTGCTACTGAAGCCAAAGAATCTTTTTCAACCAGATCTACTGGGCAAACTATGATCAGAAGAAATGCCATCTCTTCTCTCAGGTTCTCCTGTCATCTCCATCGTGAAAAGGCTTTCCCAAAGCTGCTCCACAATCCATTTTTTATTTCTCTGACAATTCTAAAAAATTAGAACATAGTGTTGAGGAGCCACATAGAGTGATCCAAATCTTTTTTTTTTCTACAAAGAAGAAATAACAAATAGGAAGAAAGTCTTGCTTTGAAATGGTCAAATCAAGTTGTTTCTCTTTTTTTCTTTTCCTTTCAAAGAAGCAATAACAAATAGGAAAATCTTGCTTTGAAATGGTCAAATCAAGTTGTTGCAACTTTCCTGTGTAACTGCTTTGTTCTTTTTTTGCTCTCATTAAACATTTCATTTCTCAGAAGTAAGGGGAGTTTGTAGAATATTTCTGGGACACCAAGTATTTTCTCTCAAAAGAAATTTCCACCAAAAGAATCAACATTTCCATCACTTGTGATTTTCCTCAAAGGTGCACGTGGTTCAGCGATAAGAGGACAGATTCCTGTGTGAATACCCTAATCAGCATGCTCCTTGCTAAAACTAATAATATCTCAGACCTCTGAAAGAACACTCTTCAAATAAAACCTTTCTGCATTCACATACCCCAACCTGAAGCTAGGCAGGACCTTTGGATAATTGGATGGCTGTTTGCACATCCCCTGTGGGTCCTCCTTCCCTCCACAGAGAGCTGTTTCAGTGAACCTAATTCACTCTCAGACACATCATCTGAAATCTGCCATTGACGATTTCTCCTCTTCTGACCTACATAGCACGGCTGGGAATCAAACTGAGCCAGCAAATGAGAACCACCACCAGCTTCACATCCCTCCTACTGAAACACTGCCCCTCAACCTGCCACACGCAGCCCCTCGGCACTAAAAACATCCAGAGATGCAGCAAGAAGTAAAAAAAAAAACCCTCAAAAGATGTGTTTCTTTTCAGTTACATAATTCCAGGCATAAGGAGGATTTCACAGGATACATAGTTTAGCTGCGTGAAACCTCAGAGGACAATGACAAACAGAACAAGAAGTGAACTTGAGCAGGATTTCCTAATTGAGTAGATTCCAATCTGTCCCCCTGAACCATTTTTCCCCACCAACAGCTTATGGGGGGGTGGAGGGGACACACACACACACAATTTACCCACCTCGTTAGTTGTGAGAGTGAGGATCCGATCCAAGTCCTCCACCAACTGCTTGAAGGTGGGTCTGTGAGAAGGCACAGCATGCCAGCAATCTCTCATCATCATGTAGCTGGAAGAAACACACATTTGCCTGGCTTAATTAAAATCACGCATCCTCCTCACAAACCTTTTCAGGCACAGCCTGTGCTGCCCTTCACAGGGAAAGCAGCGAGCACACACAGCTCTGCTCATGGGCCACTGCACCCCCAAACCTGGGCAATGCTCCCCTGCCTTCAGAGGGGCTTTCTGCTCCTGTCTCTCCCTTGCTCAGTGCCTAAATTACCTTTTTTGTGGGCCCAATCCTGTGGCTCAGCAACTTCTAAGGTATTAAATGACAATATTTTTTTTTGCATGTCAGGGATTGCAGTCTTTGTGAAGAAATTAAAATGTAAAAATTAAATATAGTTAAGGTCTGTATTGAAATACCTGAAATCACACTCCCCACACCACCAGGAGATAATGCTGTGTTGACACAGAAGTTCCCAGGTGTATTTTGTTGTGTACAAAAGCAGCCTGATGTACCTCACGTTTGATTAGTGGGGATGTGCAACGTTTATGGATTTCTACGTTAAGCAACATTCAAATCAAACAAATATGGGTGTAAAACCACTGACAGAGACTGGCTTGCAGATGATTTCTTCTTTCTGCAATAGGATCACAGCAGGGCGTGCAAAGAAGCATCCTCTGCCAAACATTTCCTGAAATCCTTCCCATACCTTTTCCTTACACATCTATACCCTCACAAATATCCACAATTTTTAGAGTCCAGCACTTCTGAAAGTGTTTTGATCCTTCTGGGGGAAGCATTAAGCACGTGAATTCAGTACAGCTGTGCCCCTCAGCCCTGGCACAGCAAACCAGGGCCCTTACAGTTCGTTGGTGCAGTTGGCAGGTTTATCCATCCGGTGCCCTTCTTTAAGCAGCTTAAAAAGTTCCTCCACTGGGATTCCTGGGTAGGGTGACCCTCCTAAGGTGAAGATCTCCCACATTAACACACCAAATGACCAGCTGCAAATCAAAGAGAAAACTGCATTAGTGGATCTGCCTGGCTGCTGGAAACAAGAGAATCCCATCCCTCCTAGAGATGTTTAAACCAGCCTCTGTCCAGAATAGGACAGGGATCTGGGAAGTGCATCAGATGCATGGGCAGCATTTAGGATGGGGATTGACTCCAGGATGTTCCCAAAGACCCTCTTTTCCTCTGTCTGGTGTGCTCTGAGCACTCAGGGGCTACGGCCCAGCACTGCATCTTCACAGCTTAATGACTTACAGAGCACTCACAGCTCAGCTGGGGTGCAATTATGTGGCAGGATATTTTGGAAAAAGCAGACTGCTCAAAACAAAAATATTTTGCGTCACCCTGCCTTTTTTTTTTTTTTTTCCTTCTTCTTTTGTTGCTAATTTCTGCTAGGAAATGAAGGGGAATCATTTTTAAGCCAGTTTTCCTGCCTCATCCTGCCTGGCTGGCAAGCTGTGGCTCTTTGGCAGGCAGCTCTGCCAGGTGAGCACCAGCACAGAGCCTGCACTGGCTCCCCCAGCTCCTCTGCAGCTCCCCCAGCTCTGCAGCACAGTATTTTAGTAAACTGTTTGCACAAACTTACAATAATATTATCTTTAGCCATCTTCAAAGCCACCATGGGGCCAAGAGTCTCCAAGTCCCAGCATTGAAATCCTCACGCTCCCTGGCTGCTGAGGAGCTCAGGCTGACTCTCAGTCCCAGTGAAGTGGTTTACTTCACATTCACTTAAATATTTTGCCAAGATGTTATTTTAAAAGGCGAGTTTGATCCACCCTTAACCTGTGTATACAGTTTCCTTTGTAAATGATGGAGAGACTGCAGGAAATGCCTCAGTAAATGATTTTCTTAAGGAGAAAACAGCTTGGGAACTGCACCCAGGTTAAAGAAAAAGGAGATACTTCTTATTTTCTCCATGCTGCCCTTCTCCTTTTTAACCCTGCACTGAGACTTGCATAACCTTTTGCACCTCTGCTGGGAAGCATCCAGCCCTTTACAGCTAACAGCTTTTCTTGGAGAAATAAAAAACAGGATCTTCATCTGTATTGCATAAGAAATACACGTCTACTTCAAGCACAATGCACACAGAACTGTAATAGGAAGCAGAATAAACCCTGAGCAGTTGCATCAGCCAGTGGCTCAGTGCACACATTAAAAGATTTTTGAAGTGTCAGAGTCCAATGATTTCCTATTATATGTGAAGTACTGCTGGGAAGCACTTCTGAAAATCAGAGAAAACTTTTCCAGCATACCCAGCCTATGTTTTATTACACCAAATTTTAGCACTGATTTTTATAAGAAGTTTTGAGGTTATATTTTTTTTTCCCTTTTCTCTCTCTCTGTCTTTCTTTTTTTTTTTTTTTTTAAACCTGAAGGAAGTCCAGAGTCTGTCAAAAGGCAAGCAAATTAGATAGACTCTTTGTAGCTGCACATCCGTAAATAAGTTCAAGGGGGGAAACTTCCGCAGTGACAGAAGGAGGTTAGCATTTTCCACCTTTCATGTGCTTTGAAGCTGGGCAGATTAGTAACAGAGCACTGGTTAGCAGTCTACCATAAAATCCTCACTTTCTAAGGGCAAGTCCTGTTCCATCTATTAATATGGGAAACAGAATGAAAACTCTTAAAGGTAAAGGTCAACAGCAAAACTCTCATATATGAAACACCCCAAACTTTAACAAACACAAAGCAAAACAAGCCCCTCCTTCCCACCCCCCCAAAACCCCATTGAAATCAGACTTACACATCACTTTGATGTGTGTAAACTCTGTCAAACAGAGCTTCTGGAGCCATCCACTTTACTGGAAGCCGTCCCTGTGAGTTTGGAAGGGAAGAGAAATTAAAATGGCAGCAATTTACAGGATGGTTTCTCTAAGAGCTGTCTGCTAACCCAAACCAGCACATGATTTACCTTGAACATTTTCAGTGAGAAAATAGTAAGATGGGCTAAAGTACAGAGACTGTTATGAAAATGGATAGAAGCATTGAAGATAAAATTAAAAGCATTGAGAGTTCCCAAGAATTTCCCTAGACTGCTTGCTAGGAGAATGATAGCACAAGCAGATCAAAATCAAATGTATCATTCTGCTAGGGCTCTTCAAAGACAAACCCCTCCCCCCACAATTAATAAACTTCTAAAAACAACAGACCAGCCTGCAAAAATAAATTGGTTACTAAACCCAAGAATTTTGTGTTCCTGTTCCTTTTGCAGTGACCCAAAGCTCACAGTCAGAGCTGCCTGTTGCTGTGCACACACAGAACTGCACTGAGTCTGGAATGAAGAAGGTTCAATCCCCTCCAACACTGCTGTACATGGTGGTTCTGGCTTTTGGAAGTAGGCAGATGTTACCATTAAAATGCCACTAATCACTTAGTGACTTTCATAAATAAGTCACCTCACATGATTGTTAATTAGAAGTCACATTTACACAAATAAAATCTGTACAACTCAACGAGTTCTGATGTGTTCCCATCAAAACCCAAGTGCAGCTCAGCAGGACCTTAAGAGATCCCCTGAGCAGCTCTATGGATTTCAAACCAGGTACCAATGCTATGTCCCAAATGTTTCATCTTCTTGATTTGGCACAGGCTAAGCAGCAAAACAGTGACAGTGTGGGGAGTACAAATAAGTTTTCTCTATCTCCAGCCCCACTTGGAGATCACCACCACAACCTGACCCTGAGAAGCTCAGTACAGGCACAGGCAGAAGGCTGAATGTGACATCACCACAAGCAGACAGGATTATTTATTGTGGTTGTTGCTGGCATTGCTTTTACAGTGTATTTCAAGATCCTAGGCTGGGTGCTAAACCAGCTGGGATCAACAGGAATATTTCCACTTACTACAACTGACTGGAGTCAGGGACACAATTTAAAAAAAAGTTCTTGTACTTTAGCATTTCTAATCCTCCAACATGCAGCCTCTTTTCTTATCTTTTTAACTATCACTGTAAGTGGAGACAGAAATGCTCATGTCCTTGATCCCTGCTTTTTTGTCCGGGATGAAAAGTGAGGCTGCTGTACAAGAAGCCCATTAAGTTTACAATCATAGCTCTGAAATGAATCACTGAAAGGAACACTTGTTTCCAGAGATTAGAAAACCATCCACTTACATTAGTAGTCTTTTTATAATAATCTATATTGTTGATGTCTCTGGCTAAACCAAAGTCTGCTATTTTCATGACATTGTTTTCCGTTACCAAAACATTTCTTGCGGCCAAGTCTCGATGGATGCACTGGAAACAAAAGAGAAGAAAAAAAAACAGCCCACTGAAATAAACTGCTGCAAAAGTGGAAGTGCTTCAACACCATAACTAAATCTCCTTGCCAGATTTTAACCTAAATGACCAGGTGGGAAAGCCACACATTCACTACAGGCCTGTGAAATATGATTTTCTTAATTATTGCAATCCATCCCCTCAGCTGGTGTTTCCAAGCTGAACAATGACCTGAAGAAGTGTCTTTAAAAAAGTCCTGGTCCTCTTAAATCTTATATTTTTGCAAAGGCTGAAAGCTGGGTGGTGACCCAAGCTGTACAAAGCATTTTGTGATCCACTCTCCTTTAGATGTGCCCAGGTACAGGTATTACAGTTTCATCAGAAATAATGTTAATGAACATTTTCATTGTATTGTTTCTCTTATATTGTCTCACCAGAGATAAGACCTGACAGCCAGTCTGAATCAGTGCAATCATTTTTAATATTAAAGATTTTAATACAATTGTCAGCAGGATGTCTAGGGTGTGGATAATTACTTCAAACACAAGACAATAAAAATGCAATCATGAAAAAGAAAAAAACAAGAAAAAAAAAAAAAAAAAAGGAAAAAAAAACCAAGAAAAAAAAAATCAGGGTTTGACTGTTTGCTTTTTTGCTTTTAAGACAGCTTTGATACTGAAACTAAATCTATTACCTTCTAAGAGATGTTTCCTTCATGTCACCATCATCCTGACACTGAGGGGACTCTGTGACTGCTCTGGGTATTGCTCCTGTGCTCAAGGGGCTTTATCAGGGTTGATGCAAGGTGGCAATGGGGGCATGGTAAGAAACATTGCATTTTGAATCCTAGCAGGATATTTTATTTATTTTTAACTTAAATATATTTTTTCCCCTCTTTAATTTTGGATAACTCTTGATATTGTATGTTTTATTTCAGTATGTGCATAAGACACACCACAAAAAGCTGTACAGCAACCAGGTTCTTTTCTTGCTCTGTAATTTGCCCCAGCAAACTGCTGAGATCTCCTGTCCCACATGGGTAAAAATGAAGTTTCTGCTCCTCACTGGGTTAGCCATGGGGAACTGCCAGGAAAAACCTGCCCCAGCAATGCCTTCATGAGCACAGGACCAGACAACTATGCATGATTTCAGCATCCCACCACTCCAATAACTCAGCATCAGCAATGCTGTGGTGGCAGAAACAACATGGGCCGAGCTTCCTGCTTTCAATGTGTCCCCATCCAACTTTGGAAAAGGGGTATTGTTTCCAAGTACCACAGCTTGTGAGGCACAAAACTCCTTGTGAGGCAAAGGGTAGGTGAACAAACATCACCTTTACCTTTTTCTTGACTGAAGTCACAGTGAGCTCCTTGCTGGACTGAAATAACAAGAACACTGCCCTTCCCACAGCTCATGCATGATGGGAGTAGAAGGGGAGCTGAGAAGAGCAGCTCCCTTATTATTCCAGCTCAGTGAATGGATCCCTAAGGGGAGAAGGACGGGTGAAATACAAACAGGAGTGGTGGGATATCTGGAGCACAGGAATGCACAGCTCTACTCTGTGCTGCCCCTCTTCTCCCTCTGCCTTGGGCAATGCCTCTCAATGTGTCCAGCTCAGCACAGCACCAACCAAGTGCTTTTGCAAACAACAAAGGCTGCAGTGGCCCTTGGGAGTGTCCTACAGCAGCACCCCAGAGCTCCTCAGTAGGACACTTGCTCTGAAGATGGCCAATGAAAAGATTTATGTTTTCCTTTCACATCAGCTCTGTTTTCTTGGGATGTGGCTCACTGCCAGGCAGGAGTTGCATTAATCTCAGAAAGAGATGTCCTGAGGTGTGTCACCTAATCAATACCCCAGCTTTACTCCATTAGAAGAGATTTGCCTTGCTGCTACCCTGCCAACCCTGCTGCGCTGATTTACTGTTCCAAAACAAAAGAATAAAACCAAGATTAAACGTGGATTCCCTCTCTTCCCCAACCTCTATAAGTGCAGAAAAAACAATAACAAAATCATGACTCCACACAACAGGAATGGAGGGTTACACTCAGCCCTGGTCTTTGGTTAAAAAACAGCTCCATACTTGGGAGTGGGCATGACTAGAAATCAGTATAAATCCCACTAACCACTCCACACCCTGCAGGAAGTACTTATCACTGGTATCTGCTGCTCTGGCTTAGCCTTTGGGTCCAAACATCACCCAGGGTATCCAGGATGGCTCGTCCACTAAGCCACAGTATGTTTACAGAGTTAGTTACACAGGGCTATTTAAGGTTTTATAACTATAATTTAATCAAAATGCTGGTTAAAAAGAAATGTTTGAAGACAGGTTTTAGAAATAAGTGTCCAGGGACATGACACAATAAACAAATCCTTTCAACAAGCTCACTCTCCTGAAAACACCAGTTTAAAGTAAAGTGCATCATTTAAGTGACTAATACACTCCACATATTTTTGCCTCTTCTGCCCACTATTTTTGCCCTGGAGTCTTGGGTCTTCTCAACCCTGCCTGTTGTTATTCTCTAAGTCCTTTCAGCCACTGAGTTCATTTGTTTCACGTCAGGATGTGAAAGGATTTGGTGGGTTTGACTGGAAACAGGAGGCAAACAGAGCCTGCTGGCTGCCGGGTGGAGCGATGTGAACTCGGGTAACCAAGTGACCACCTGTGCTTATGGATTCCAACTGCAGATACCTGCACAGGGTTCACTGTGGATGATCCACCCTGGGCCTCACTTCAGCAATACTGCTCAACAAAGATGGAAAACTCCTGAGTGTATGAATTCTCCCACTGCTCTGCAGGGGCATGGATTACACGACCTGTTTGGGGCAGCTCCTTCCCCCAGCAAATTCTCGAACACGAACGGGATGAGGACAGAACCAAACCAGAGGAGAAAAAAAATAAAAAGCAGCGCTGTATTTGCTGAGTTCCACCCTACTTTTTGGGAAGCCAGGTACTCCATGCCTCGTGCCAGCTGGTAGGTGCAGGACACCAGGTCCTTGAATGTCATCTGCTCCTCGGGCACCCTGTTGATGTCGAAGGAGTACTCCATGCCGGGCGGGCGGCGCGCGCGCAGGTACTCCCTCAGGTTCCCCTTGGAAGCATATTCCACTATCACATACAAAGGACCTTGGGGTGAAAAGAACCAAGGGAAAAGCAGGGTCAGGTACCAGGGTAATATTTTTATTTATTTATTTTTTTAACGTACAAAAGCTTTTGGTGGGCTATAATAAATTAACCGAACCAATAAAAGGGGAAAGCCGTAAGCAGCGCTTTATAAAGAAAAATAAAAGGTTTGGGCACGGAGAAGTGACTGCCCAAAGCTCCACAGCAGGAGTGGCAGAGCCACAGTTAGTGCCTGGAAGCACCTAAACCCTGCCCCAGTGCCTGTTCCTCTCAGGCAATCCATGTACTTACTGAAAAACAAATATTTTCAATAAAAAAAAAATATCCTGAGATCTTCGACAAAGGAAAAGTGCTTCTTAGTTTATTTTCTTTTAATTTACAGAAAGTTATGCCATTTTGCATCACTTTATGGCGTAATTAGCTCTTCCAGGAGTGAAAGTGCTCATTTCAAATTTGTGGAGTGCAAGTGCTCCTAAAGCAAGGCTGACAATTCAGAACAGCAGACATGGGTAAAGGCTCTGCAAGAGGTCATTTGTTCCTTACAGCAAGGGATTAGAGAGTTTTCATATGATACAGGACCCTTTCTCATATTAAGGCTGCAACTATAATGAGAAACAGAAGTTAAAATATTGCTGCTAAGCTAAAGAAATACCTAAAAATCCTATCACGGCATGACTGCTTCCTTAAAACCTCCTGAAAAATTATGATTAATGAGACTTTCACAGAGCTGTTGGAAACTCCTGGTTCACTTTCTTTTCCCTACTCACCATCCGTGGTACAGGCTCCAAGAAGATTGATGATATTTTTATGCTTCCCAATCATCTTCATCATCTCCATCTCTGACACCAGGTCAGACAGGTCTTTTTCTGTGGCATCATCTGCAGAAGACACAGGTTCAGCTCATATATTTTAGTGTGCCAGCCTGAGCTTCAGCAAGGCTCACCAGTCGGTGTAAAATATGTGTGGCTCAAAATGCACAACACGGGATTTGTCTTCCAGTTTACACTGCACATCATATGTTATGTCTTACCAAAAAATAGTCTCAGCCTCTTTGGTGGACTGACCAACTCTTCAGTGTTACTATGTAAAGAGGCAGCAGAGCAAGATCTGACATAAAAAAGCTGTCCTTAGCTTATCAAACCTCCAACGACACCGCCTTTCCTGCAGACTAACCTTACAATTAAATTCAAAATAAATAGGGCACCAACCACCTGGACTGAATGGGCTCGGATCTACCCAAGGACAGCCTCTGACATGAAATAAACTGAAAGCAGAGAGACCCACACGACGCTAATACATCTCCTGGCTCCCAAATACTCGCTGCTCAAGATAAACAGGCTGTCAAGGGTGCAGATTTACACCCCAAGCTGCTGAAGGCTGAGGTCAGCTATGCGCTCTTTGACCCACCCCACAACGATGACAGAGTTCAGATGCCACAAAAGAGAATTCTGAGGCTGAGGGCTGCCACAGAGCCCGTTCTGAGCCCTAATCACCCAATTTTCTTACCTTTCAACATCTTCACTGCCACGGTCACTGCCTCTTTTGGCCTGTCTTTGTCAATCCCCACCGCTTCGGCCATGACCACTTGCCCAAAGCAACCTTCTCCCAGAGGTTTGCCCAGCGTCAGCCTGGGGGTGCAAACAGCAGATTAACACACAGCATCTGGTGAGGAGGTGCAGCCAGTGAAATTCCAGGGCTAAATATAAAAACCTTTCACCAACTTGCTGCAGCAAGAGGCGTTTATCATATGGAACCAATAAGGGCCTGGGCGCGTGTCGGTTTCCGCGTTTTC
This sequence comes from Rhadina sibilatrix, assembly GCA_013400275.1. Lineage (NCBI taxonomy): Eukaryota > Metazoa > Chordata > Aves > Passeriformes > Phylloscopidae > Rhadina > Rhadina sibilatrix. The sequence continues at coordinate 96,129 of VWYO01011281.1, forward strand.
TTAGGGATGCCAGCATCTCAGAGGGGCACACCAGTCACTAAACCCAGCTTTTAAGCTCTCCTCAAGGCTGCACTTGATGGCTTGTGGAGGGGCAGAGCTTTCAAAGAGCATCAGAGCGTGGCTGGAATTGGGGAGCAGCTGGCAGCAGGCCAGCTCCTCCTGTCACTGTAACACGGCTGGACGTCTTTGTTCCCAGGCTGACCACAAGGAGAGGAGAGCCAAGTTTCAGCCACAGAGGGTCCAGCACAGTGGCTGCTTCTTGGCTGCAGGCTCTTTGCAGCCACAGGAGTCGTGGCTGAGGGGACCAGAAGGTGCCTCCTGCCCGCAGAGCCCAGGCTCTGCTCAGAGAGGGGAAGCAGAGACCGGGAAAAACAAACTCTGTTGTAATCATCACAGCACCAACATCAAACCCTCCTAAAAGGAGCAGTCAACTAAGGGGGCTCTGCAGAACTCATTTTGTGGAGCATGTTCCTGGTTCCAGGACCTGCTCAGATCTAACAGACAGAGATGTGGATCTCATCTTCATGATGAGAAAGAGGTGAAATAAAAAAGAAACTTGGAGGCCTCCGGGCAAAATCTTTTTGATTCCAGCCTAAGTGCTCCAGGGCCAGACCCAGGCTCCTTTACTTGCAGAGAATGCCACGTGACAGCCAGCAGCAGTGCTGTGGCAGGAATCAGGGAGGATGCTCAGTGAGTGTGATGCTGATAACGTTATCCAAGACAGGGGTCAGATTCAGACAAGCATTTTTATAAACAAATTCTTAAGGACGTGACCTTCCATGGTCAACAGGAGGATTTCACAGATATCACAGACATAGGGACTCATTCTTAAAAGCATGGACACCTGTCTTCCACCATGAAGTAGAGGGAGAGGCTGTCATACCATGAGCAGAAATGTTAGATGAGGGCTAAATGATTTGAAGTCCTGCTTATCTGCTTGGGGCACGGGGCAGGAGTGAGGTGGCTCCTCCCAAGGGCAGCCAGCTCACTCTGTCACACATGGGCTCTGGCTTGGGGAGAATTCCTCCAGCTGTTTTGGGTTGGTTTCTAAAGCAAATGCAAGTTTTTAAAAGGTGCAAAGACTGAGGGGCAGCACATGCTACGCTGAGGTCACCCTGCATTTTCTCCAGGACTAAAACTGAATTTAGGGTCTTGGCAGAGAACAAACATTTGCATTGGAAACTGGTTAATTTATGTGCTATTGCCCTGCTAGGACCAAAGTAACAAACCCCTCATTGTGTGTCTGCTGCCCCCCAGCCTAATAAACTCCCTCTAAATAGCCTCCTTTCATTGCAAATCTGCTCCACCTACATTTGTGCTGAACACTGGGTTTAAATGTTTAGCAACTCTAAAATTTTCCGCATTTGGAGTATCCCCCCAGGGCATGGGCTGACAGGAGCACATATACAGGCCCCCACTGTTGACCAGAATGCTGCAGGTGGCAATTACAGCCTTTTCACTCTGGTTTTCAGCTAAACCAATAAAATAAGTTCCAGAACAGTTATCAGAAGGCTCAGAATTACAGTTTGTCTATCCGAAAGTTACAATCCTGAGCTTCCAAAGAGAACTGTCCATGATAAAAGGTGTTACCTTTCTCAAAGCCATCTCAAGACTTCTTAAAGCTAGCACTAATTCTGATAAATAATCATGGTTCTACCTGTGTTAACATTATCTCTCTTTTGCATGTCTTTTTTTTTTAATACTAAGTAGTATGGTTACAGTTTTAATTAGATTATCCAAAAGCTCACTTTGCATGTTAGTCAACAGGCTTTGAAGAAAACATTATGTAGCCACGTGAATTTGAATATCTCAAAATTCAGTATGCTCTGCTTGAAACCCAACACTTTTAAGCCACAGAGATTGCATATACATGCACCCAACATGCAAAATGTTCCCCTAAATGAAAAATAATCACCTCCATTAATACACGTCAATACAAACTCAACACCAAATCCTACCCAGAGATGTGGCAGAAAGAAGAGATTGTCCAATAGCCTAATTTAGACTTTCTCTATCTCCTACATATTGTATTACCTGGATTTTTTAAAATATTAGCCAATTAAGTGGTTGTAGGAAACACGATTTAGAGGTATTGCCTGGGGAAATCATCACTGCCCTTCAACAATGCTCGCATGTAGATATTTTTCCCAGTCAAGATCACAATAAATTTTCCTAACTCATTTCCTAACAGAGGAGCTACATTTCAGCAGAGCACCTGAAAACTGGCAAGAAATCTGAAAATACAATTGGGACCGCAGGCAGAAAAAATTTAGTTTCCATTTAACCAAACTGATTTCACACAACTGAATTGAATCTTGATCTTCAGAGCAGCTTCAGGTAACTGAGACTTTTTTCCTTTAAACAAGAGAAACCCTGGGAGATGTGAGAAGAGATGCTTTTTCCTCCCATGCTGCCTAAGGTTATTCAGACCTGCAGAGGCGGTGCCAGAGGGAGCAAGCTACTTACTTATCTCTTGGGAACTCCCACTTTGGGTCTTCTGGCAGCTCATACTCCGAGACTCCTGCCAGCATGGGGGCATCAGCAGTGGAGGAGAGGCGGGTGGTGATCCTCACCAGAGGAGTGTTGGAATTCATGGAGGAGCTGGAGTCGGCCGACACCTGTGGTCGCGATGCAAGATGCAACAAGGAAGGAAAACCAAAAAAGATGGAGATGTAATCTTGGCCCAAAATTTGAAAACCACCAGCACCCAATAGCAAGCCAGCTCAGAATCATGGTGTTAGGAAGAGGCTGAATCTACGGTCTTGGTTCTAGTGCTGTGTTCTCACATTTAGCCTCCCCTGCAAGCACATACTGACCCTAATGGCTGCCAAGGCTGTCAGTCTGTCCCATAAATCAAAAACCACATAAGTTTTAAATCTACTTCCTCAGAAGGTATTTTTGTTTATCATATTAAGATTTATTTTTTTTAATAAACTGGCAGTATTTATTCTACTACCCTCAGATATCCAAGTGGGCAGCTTATAGCATGAGCAGAGGTGACCAGTAAGTTCTCTTCTTTCACTCCTACATGTCCATGTCACCACATCTTTTCCCAAATCAGCACACCCAGGTGGGGCTCCACCTCTTCTCCCAAAGAAAAGCAACAGCACAAGAGTAAATGGCCTCCAGGGGAGGTTTGGATTGCATATTAAGAACAGCTCCTTCAATGGATGGACTGTCAGATGTGGCACGTGGGACACGGTTTAGTGGTGGCCTTGGCAGGGCTTGCATTTGGACTCAACGATCTTAAAGGTCTTTTCCAACCTATAAGATTCCATTACTTTCTATTTTCCAAGTACTCAATACTGAAAGCATCAAAAAGCTATCACAATACTTCAGTTTTCAATTAACTACATTCTTAGCTGAAGACTCTACAGGAAATGTGGGGAAGAGGTCCTAAAAATAGCTCAGTTTTGAATCTTTGGAGTGTGATTTCTCATCAGCCCCAATATCTTCCTTAGAGTACCAAAGGTACTTATTGATAAATGTTTTGGTAAAGGAGGCAGCCACTCATCCATGTGACAAAATCTGTTTTGGTGTGAATCTTCTGTAAGGCTCTTTCCTCAAGCCTGCAAGCAGCAGCCTGACATCTGCTGACCTCAGAGTTTCAAGTGAATGAGAAACAGAACAGAAATGCTTGTATTGCCAGTCTCCCCCTCCCGAGTGTGAATCCTCCTCCTCCTCCTCTCCTCATGCCACAATCGTGTCTTGGCCCAGCCCAGATCTGGCAGCCAGGCTGGGATGAAGGCTGTCACAAAGCCATCACTGGCACCCATCCTCACACCAGGCAGCAGGAGGTTCTCCTCTTGGACCCAGCTGGAAGCCTGGAGCAGCAGAGTACCCACACCCCCACCACCTGGATGAGCATCAACCTCGCCACCAGGTTTGCTTATGTAAAATGTCACCAGGCTCCAGTTTTGTTCCACGGGTCTTAGATCAAAAAAAGGCATATTTCTAAAACCAGAGGCTAAGAGGTTTCATAAGGAAGAAAATGTTAAGGATTGCTATCAAAAAATTAATCTTGGTAACCAGATTTGCAGCTGACAGATCCTTCCTGATATCAGAAACAACTCCTGCATGCAAGATGTGGTGTCCATGGAAAGAGAGAAACTGCACACACACAAGGCCACCATTCTAAAAAGAAAGGTGGACTGCTTCTGCCTCATTCATCCCACCATCACAAATGTTAATATTTACCTTCAGCAAATGTAAGTACCTGGCACATTCCTCTAGGAAAATAAATCCAGTGACCACTTGGGATGCAAACAGAAAAGTACTATTAAGGCAGACTATGGAGCTGTAAATAAATCAGTGAGTGAATACTGAATGGAGTCCTGAGAGAGAGATGCTGCCATGCCCAGCCTGCAGAGGGGAACTCACCTGCTGGACCAGACAGCAAGAGAACCAGGGCTGGAATCTGATCTGCCTTTTTTTTTAATTTTTGTTATTTCACTACAGCTTGAAAATGAGGCTTCATGAAATGAAGCAGCTCAGCACCAAGAAATGTGCAATCTCCAATGTGGCAGCTCCTCTGCCCCCAACCCTACTTTCCTAAATTCCACTTTTCTGCTATTTCTGGCTTCCACTTTTTCATCTCACACCACAAACCTATCAGTACTCTATGACCACTTCCTCCATATTTCCAAAACCTACTTACTATTCTACATCATTCTACCAAGATCTTTATTCAAGTCTTGATTCTTATAGTCTTTATTAATTAGCATTCCCTTTACTTCCATCTTTGCCACTACAGCCATTGTTTCCAAGGGACAGAAAGGCATAGAAGTGAACCTACAAAATTGAGATACCTTAGGTATCAGAAATGAATTCTGGGGTCTTGTGGGGGTTTTTTTGTTTATTTGTTTGTTTGGTTTTGGTGTGTGGTTTTTGTTTGTTTGTTTGTTTTGGGGGGGTTTGGGCTTTTCTGTTGGTTTTTTTTTAATGAATACAGTAATTGCACTAGACACTGTCTGGATCTCTTCCAGAGTTTCATCTTTTCACTGGTTCTTACACTCACCATTCAGCAGCCTTAACCTGGGTAAAGCCTACAAATATAAACCTGCAATAAACTGAAATACTCTGGTGATGAGTTTTAAACACAGAGCTTAAACAGCAATAATGTACAGAAAAAAAAGCAGATTAAAGGCTCTGCCAGTTTCCCTTTTAACACTGCTCCACGTGTTTACTTCACAGCAGAACTGTGTGATGGGCCAGAGATACTGGAGGTAACCAAAGTGCATTAATGTGGATGGGAATGATGAGAAATCCAGAGGAGCTACTCCGTGTCTGGGAGAAGACAAATGGACTGTACTCCCAGGGAATATTCTCCTGATTGATTAACTGGAGCAGTACAAGGAGTTACAGGAGCTCAAGGGCTATAAAAATCTGCTCCAGAAAAGATGAAGCCAACCCAGCCTGGCCTGTGGTTGGGGGAGGTTTTTCTGTTTTGAAATGGCCTCTCACCTTTCCTGCAATAAGAAAGAATTAACCTTTGATCTCCTCCCTCAAGCATCTTTTTTTTTTTTTTTCACTGCCTTAGAGCACACTAGAAAAGACTGAGGAAAATCCTACCTATTCCAAGGTCACTAGACATGGTCAACTTTAATCTACATTTAAGTGGCAGCTTTCTATATGCCTTTTTTTTTTTCTTTTTCTTTTCCAGCTTGTCATGTGCAGCTCTGCTCTCCAACCCCTCACCACACAGGTTCACCTGATCCAGGTGAATTAAACACCGTGGGAGCCCCCTCAGTGTGCTGACACCCTGTTTCAAGTGATGGCACTGCACTAGGGAAGTGTTCTGAGTGCTTAATTAAAAGAAAGCAAGGTGAAAGTCAGCTGGAGTTGAGCAGAGCACTGGAAGAACCATTATGGTGCATGTTATCATGGAGGAAGGCAGAGCTCCTCCAGAAAATATTCCTTGTGTGCCTCCTTTGTGCTTTTAGCAGGCCAGAAGTGAGAGCAGCACCAGCCTCAGACAGACCTTCAGCTCCATATCTGCCCTGGAGAAGGAGAAAAGCTCATGGTGCATCAATTATATCCCTATTTTAACTACATCTTCCTCCTCTGGCCAGCACACTGTGTTTAATCAGCTCTCAGTTAATGCTTTACAAGCATTTCTAAGCAGCGGAGCATTTAAAACAAACAAAATCTTTTGCTGGAATCTTCAAATGCCATGTGGCAAAATCAGCTGCAGAGCAGTGTGTAATTGTCTGTAATGGATTATCAAGGGTGTTTTCCTCCACTGATAATTCATACCATGTCCTGGAGCCTAGATCTGTCAGTTCTGGCACTCATGCTGGGATATTTTAGCAGGCATGCAGTGATTTCCTATAACTGTCAGCCTTTTTGAAGGCTCTGCTGGAGAAGTTAATTTGAAATCAGATGCATATTTGTATATTATAATTAGTAAATAATGCTGTTAGCTGCTGGGAGAAACAGCCCATCTGAGTGACCAGATGCAGGAAAACACAAGGTTAAATGCACTACACAAAACTGAGTAATCCTAATGTTAAGCACTGACATTTAAAACACGTGCACCACCCCTCCAAGAAAAGCACTCATTTGGAAACACTTACACACAAAATAATATCCAGTAAGTACCACTAGACAAGACAGTGGTTTCCATAAAGAAAAATCAAAGCATAAAGAAAACAGAAAGAAATAAATACTTAAGGTAAATTCCATTCACCAATATCTTACTGACAGTTGTGCATTAATCTTTGAACTTAATAGCCTATTCTTCTAAAAAAAAGATCATTTTTCTGCTCAATATTACATGAAATAGTACATTACTTTCCTTTTTCCTGATCACTTTTCTTTTTTTTTTACATTCCAGCTGCCATCATCACTTTGAATTACTGAACTACCATCTTGAATGATTCTGCTGGGTGAGCTCAAGCCTTGCTTTAAGCCCATCAGTCTTTGCTCATCACAAATACACCCATTATATCTTCATGAGGGATTAGACTCCACAACAACAATAGACATAAATTAATAGGAGTGTATTTTAAATACTAAGCATAAAAAAGATCATTGCTCCCTATTTAAGAAAGACACACGTTGAGGGGGTCCAAATTTGACAGATGGGTTGTGACAGCCCTAAAAAAAACCCTTTAGTGATGACAAACATTTGTGCTTGACTTTGAGCAAGTCACAAGAGATGGGACTGTCTTTTTGTCTGCTTCAATTATAATTTATTTGTTAAAATAAGAGTTCTACAAAATAGATGTACATCCTTTTGAAGGCTACTCTACTCTTTTTGTTCAGTGGCCCTGTCACTTAAAGCCTGCCCTGCAAAACAGCTTGTGAGGCTCAATCCCACAAATTCTTCATCCTCTCCCTCTCAGGCTGGCACCTCCACGCAGACCATGGGTAACCCTTGAACTGCTTTGATGAAAAGAGCCTGCTGGATTTCCCTGGAAAAACCTGAAAACCGAGTAGCAGATCCTGGTGAGGATGAGGATTGCAGGGGATGGGAACTGATAATTCCTGACTTCATGCTGACCCTTCCTACAAGTGTGAAAAGAATTGCATTTTGGCAGGGGGAAAAAAAAAAAAAAATGCCTGCACGTGGGGAATGATAAAATCCTGTGGTAGCTCAGGCTGAACAGTGCAGGAGGATGCAAACCAAACCATATGTTACTCAGCAAGACTCTTCTCCTGCTTAGACAAGATGGCATCAGAGCCGTGCAAACGCCTCTCTGTGAACCAGGATTATTTTCCAACCCAGATCCTCAGGGACCCTGACCCAGCAGCACAAGAGCTTTGAAAACAGTATGGAGAATTTCCCGAGCTGTGGCCTCATTCCTCTGGAATTCCAGCAGATCCCCTCACCCAGCCCTGGATCCCTGCCCCATCCTCACAGCCTACCTGCCAGGGCACCTCGCTCCCTGCCATCCTCCCACCTCACCCCTCCCACACACAGCACAGAGGGAGAAAGAGCTTCTGTGATCCCCAGATAAATAAAGGCTTAGTGACAAAACCCCACCAAAGTTTAAATACAGCCCTCTGAAATACAAATAAACTGAAACAAAGTGAGCTTGGTGGCACAATAAAACAGGGTTGGATGATCCAGAAACACACACCCTTTAAATAAAACATCTGGATTGTTTTTCAGTGCTTCATCACTTGTGACAACAGCCCTGAAATCCAAAGCCAGCTTTAAAAGATGCACAAACTGAAGAGCTGTTGCAGCCTCAGCACCAAGGAGAAATAAAGGAATATTCACAAGCAAATCCTCAGGGACTGCTTGCCTCATCCTGCCCTTTGCAAGCTGACCAGTGAAATCATCAAACCAGAAATACAGATTTCAGACAATGCTTACAGTAGTAACATTTTCTCCCATGCAGACACAAAGGCAGAGACCTTCAATGAGCAACTGCTGCTAACAAAAGAGCACCAGGAACAACTGGAGTAGTGAGATTTTTGCTTAGGGGTTGAAACAGCATTTGCACTTTCAAACATAAATCTTTTTCAAAAAAAAGTATTCTCAGTTTTAAAAGCAAAATGCCATTTCGGCTAAAAAAAATGCAAAAATACTGAAATAAATTGATAAAACCCAACGTGACAAACATGCTGTAAGACAGCTTCTTTCCTCTGTGAAAACAATAGCTTTGGAGAAGGTCCATATTGCATCATTTAAGGATAAATAGCCAAACTGAGGGCAGTGGTTGGCACTGCTGTCACACACAATGAAATGACACTCTTCTCCCCAAGGAACCATTTCCAGCTGACACAACTGAGCTTGCACCAAACCTTAGGTATTTTTTTTATACCACCAACTTATCTCTGAGTCATTAGGCTTTTATATTCAGGCAGAAATCTAATAAATGTCTCCTATCTAAGCAGTTGATATATATCTCTCTCTCGCTGGCTAAGCACACATCTGAAAGGCCTTCTTTGTCCAGAAAGCTACACAGATTTCTAGCCAGAGAGATGTGTGAATTGAGCTGAGGGCTTCTCATCTCTTCCTGGCACACTCAGAGTGAAAGGTCCCTCTTTGTCCCAGTGATACTCGAGCAAATGAGGAAAATCATAACATTTTACTCACACATAAAAACAAACAAACAAAACCTAAAGTGGCATAGGAAGTCAGAAAAAATAAGAATTAACGTTTTTTTGCTCATAAGACAAACTAAGTAACTTTCAGTTTGAAAAAAAAGTTCAGGTGCCCCAGCTCAAGATTCTGTAGAATACTGAATTTGGAGGAAGGTAGCTAAAGCATTCCACTCCCTGGTATTTTTAACCAAGGAAATTCATGAAACAAGGGTCCAGGAGAATGTAATGCTGTTCAGAATCTCCCACTCTGTGTGCCCACGCATCTCATTTCAAACACTTACCCAGGCTGAAGAACCCTTTTTAGGGTACATGCATTACTCTGACAGTGACAATATTCTGGACAGGCTGTAAAAACAAATCTGCAGAAAGGCAGCACCACTTACTCATGGTGCAGATGGACACAAAGGGAACCCTCACATCCCAATTCCCTGGCCAGAGCCTGGATCCAACCCCCCTAGACAGTGATTTTTTGGCTGCTGAGGTGAACCACAGCCTCAGATTGCAACATCCCCCATCCTACAGGGCTGAAACCTGGGGATGCAGAGGTCTGGCCTCAAGACCTACTGCAAGAAAATCAAAAGTTATTAAACTCCAGCTTCTACAAACACCACAAATCCTTCAGGAGAGGACAGTATGTGGGAATGGAGGCTGTTTTGGCAAGTGGTGGCCTGTGATAAAGCCAAAGTCCTGTTACTTGTTCAACTGGTTTGTTGCTCATGGCATCGCCCTCTCCAGAAATGCTCATTGCCAGCCACAAACAATTGTAAAATATATTTCATGTGATGCTGTTGTATGCATTTTAAATCTGGCACTTGCTTTTGTTTCTTGCTCAAAAGCATCATTATCTTAATCAAGCTGTCCAAGATCTGATATAGTATCTCCCCTATTTTTACTTTACTACTGTCTTTTTTTCCATTTTTGGGGTGCTTTCTGGATGCCTGGCTATGAAACTCCCTCCCCTTGGTCTTCAAAAGTCTTCCTGAAAAATACCTCTCTGTATCTGGTACCTAGTTACCACAATAATAATCACCTTAGAAACATCATAAATATACAATTAAATAGGATTCTGTTCCAAAGCCCATTAAGACAGCAACATTTTTTCCACTGACTCCAACAAGCCGTGGGATCAGGCCCCAAAACACTTGAAATACGTTGTTTTTTTTTTTTTTAATTTTATTTTTCTCATCTACATTTATGAGATATAATACAGAAGATATTTCAGTTTTCACATTTCTCCCCTACCCTGATCTCCCTGAGACACACATCACTGCGCCAAGACGTTCTCTCCATCCCACCCCTACCACAACCCGGTATAATTCACTAATTTCCTCCCTCACGTCCCTTTCCAAAGCTCTCAGCAGAAGGGTGTGCTTGCTGGCTTGGTTGTTGGGGGTTTAAAACAAGAAGTTTTCTGAAACTCTTTATCTACTTTCTGTTACCTGTCTGCGCAGGGGGATTCGCTTGGTCAGCTTGTGGACAGCGGGCTGGCTGCTGAAGTCCGGCTTCTTGGTGGTGTTCTTCATGCGGCACAGGACCACTGTCAGCACCATGCAGGCAATCAGGAACACCCCTATGCAGTAAATGGCTATTTCCAGGTAGTCTGGAGAGGCTGGGTATTCCTTTTCCTTCTCAGGAGCTGGATGGGGAAGGTTTTAGGAGGGAACAATCAGGCCAGAGTGGTTAGCACACGGAACGGGCAGCGCTCGGCGCAGCACTTGGAGCAAGTCAGGGTAAAATGCAACCAATTCTTGTGTGGTGTTCAGAACACCGAATGTTTAGGGCATCTTGCAATCTGGGAGGAATTATTTTTTTGGCAGAATACTGCTTTGATTTCTCAGTTTGCACTGAGCGTGAGCTTGTGCATCTGTGTATACACACACAAACACCTGTCTGCCTAGGTAGGTACATACATATACACTGAAATATTGCATCATCAAGGAGAATTTTAGAGGAAAGAAAAAGCTTTTCAAACTAGGCTCAGGTTCATTTTGTTGCTTGAGTCAAACTTCAAAAGCACTGCAATTCTTGTGAACCACACAAAAGCACATCTAAAGATAGAACTCTGAATTAGCTAGCCTGAATGAAAAGTGTCTAAATTTGAAAATAAATGTTTGGGCTTGAGTCTGCTTGAGCCTGCCTATCTATTCAAAATTTTCAGTAGGATCTCAAAATACAGAGCATGAATCAGTCCCCCAGTCATGTCTATAAACTCAGTTTAGGGGTAGGGGTTTCAAAAGGGTTTTAAGGACTTGGCTGTCCAGCTGTGCTTAATGCTGGGTGCCCAACTCCCCTGAGGTCCTTTGAGGAGCCCAGTGCTGGATTAAAAAGCATAATTGAAGTGAAAAACCAATTGTTAACACAACACATTAATTAAGGAGCCCTCTTCAGTGAGGACACTGCGGTCTTTCAAGTAACCTCATCAGTGGTTACTGGCCTATGAGATTAGATTTTGGAGGGAGTGGCTCTACAGAGCTGTTACTTTGACTGAAACCATTTTGAAGCTATCTCCAAGACAGTTACATGTGTAAACAGTGTCCCTAATCCCTTATCTGGGATTCAACCCCCGGATAAACAGCATTCCACAGCCATCAGCGGCCACTCGGCAAGCAGTGCACGTTTCAAGCTGAAATTTTCTTGTAAAAACACTCTGTTCAAGAAAATTGGTTTAAATTTTTTTTTTTTAAAAAATGCTGCTCAAGCACTTGCAAAATGCAATCTCTGCCAGCAGAAGCAAAAGCTCTACACAAGCACTGCTCTGCCTGCTTGGTGACACCTCACAGGCTCGGGGTTCAGTTGGAATAAAGCTGCCTTGTTCAATGTATTTCAATAAAAGGTAAGAAATTATCTGCAGACTGTGGGAACATTTAACTCCCACACTGTGAACCTCAGCAATACGCACATGCAGGTTTTGTACCTCTTACTTAGGATTAACAATTAATAAATGTTAAGCACAAGATGACCCAGCAAACCTCAGGTGGTTCATGTTTTGTTTTGTTTGTTTTTGGTTTTTTTCCCAAAGGAACTCCTGAGGCAGCTGCCAACAGTTATAAATGAGAAAATTTGACCAATGTCAAAACCAGCTACGGTTACATCTTCTAACAGCTGATAACAATTTTCAGGCAATAAAGCACATTGATGCTTGTTTCTTTTGAGGACAGAAACATCATCAACCCCAGAACAGCAAGACATGCTTTGCAGTAAAAGCAAATGACTACTTGTTTCCTTAGAGCATGCAATGTTTAAAGAGGCACCCAGCCGATTCCCAAGATATGGAAGGCACTGCTTCTGTACATGATCTTCTGGCATTGAAACTGGAATTTCCATGAGAGATTTGCATGATAGCTAAAAGAGAATTGAAGTACACTGAATAGCTCAGGTATTTCAATGAGCCAGTACATAACTATGGCCAAATTAGTTTCCAAAGTTCATATCGAACTGAATTTCATCCTCTTGACAAAGTTTACAATGATTTATGGGCTGAATTGCAGTTGTCTCATTGAAGTGCTAAGGAAACGCAGCTCCTTAGCATTTCTGATGATGTAAAAGCACTTCAATTAAGTGCAGTAGCCACACACTCCACTCCCTTTTTTGTCACTGTTGCTGTTTGGTTTTTGGAGTTGCAAATTCGAGACAGAACAACTCATTGGCCTGAGACAACTGCGCTTAAAAAAACACCCAAATCATTGTAAAACTCCTTTTTATTGAGACAGAAGCCGTGCTAATTCTGCAGCAATCAACAAGGGGAAGGGGGGAGGAAAAAAAAAATAAAAAAAGAGGAAAAACCACGGAAAGAGAGCAGTGTATACCTGGCAGAACTGTCAACCATGCAGTGTGAAAGGATATCCCAATAGAATTACCCGCCAAGCATGTATACTCCCCAGCATCCTCAAAAGTTACATTCCGTATATAGAGAACCTCAATTTCTTTGTCCGTGGTGTTAACACCGGCAGCCTAAAAAAAAAACAAGAGGGAAGCAAGAGAAAAAGCTAGACACTGAGAGGATTTTTGTGGATAGGGAGGTGGAGCCACAGGGCTTTGCGCTTGGTAAAGGCAGAGGTGGAGAGATGCAAAGCTCCTTCCCCATCCACAATCCCTCATCCAAAAGGCGTTTACCAACAGGTCCCAGCTCACCTCAGAAAGTAATCAACACCCTTCACCAGACCTAAACTCACCACCTAAACATGCATGCAATCAAAAGACATGGAAAAATTCACCCACAAATGCTTTTGGTTTGTTGTTTTTTTTTTTCCTTCTTCTTCTTTTATAACAAGACAAAGTTGAAAGAAAAGCAAAGACAAAACGAAGTAGGACAGAATGTGGGATCCTTCATGTGTAGATACCTGTTTCAGAGGAAAGAATTTACCATAAAAGCATACTCTAAAATGGTAAAAAAGGGATCAATTCTGCTCCAAAAGACAACTTAGTAGCTGTCTTAGACTGTGCATGATCCTTGCATCACCCACTGCACTACATTTTTGAGTAGTAACTACTACTGTACATTATGAAGAGCTGACAAATCTCATTTAAATCTCAAATCTGGAAGTATTTGGTGGCTTGCTTAGAAGCACAGTGGAAAGTATCCCAACTCTTGGTCAAAAATCAGAGATCTTTGTTCAGTTTTGGCTCTCACAGGTGGGAGAGAAAAGACTTCAAAGGTTTGAGAACCAGGAAATGGAAATAAAATATATTTTTCTACATCTTAAAGATGGAGGGGAAAAAAAGACCTCTGCAAGTTTTGAGTTTTTTACTGGTCATCTTCTAGACTTGTTGTCTTGACATTGTGCACCAATGCAAGTATCACTAATTATCCAAACTCACACAAATGGAACAAATCTTAGGCCTGGAACTTCCCAGCTGCCCCAAGATGGGCACATCAGAGCATCAGCATCAAGGTCTCAGTGATGGAGGTTTAGAGAAATTAATGTTTGCTACTTTTGATCTCTGTTCCATTCAAAAATGTTACTTTGAAATACACAGTCAGCGAATAAATACCTTTTTATTGAACCACTCTGAGGTAAATTTAGCTGTGGGCTGTAGTCAGATGGTTGCCTGCTTTCGTTGTTACTGCTGAGTAAAACCCAGTTAGTAATGGGTGAGGTAAGACCTGGACAAACCCTCCCACCTGCACAGTCACAGGCAAGGTGGGAAGTTAAAAGTGACTAAACTGACCTGACTTATACTCCAGTGGGTATTTATGTGAACAGGTCATATATATACACACACCTATGTGTATGCATAAATACACACTACTAGGCTGTAATTACATTATTCAGTGAGTACCCTCTGTGTGAACTGCAGAGTATGCAGAATTAACAACAAAACTGGACACACACACACACACACAAAGACACAAAGACACCAGAGAGAGAATAAAGATCAGCATCAGAAACCAAAGCAGTGCTTCTGGTACACAGAGAATATTGTGGGAATTTTTCCATGGCTGCTGGTGCAACACCAGCTGCATCACCAAAGGAGGATTGCACATATACCACCAAGGCCAGAGAGTATCCTACAAGCTGCCTGCAGTCTCCCAAAGCACCATTTTTTCCAGCTTGCTTTTAAAAAACGTTGTTACCTTGTAGGCTTGGCAGAACAGAGAGCCAGGCAGACTGGTTGGCCTCCCCTATATAATTGGAGACCTTACAAATATATTCTCCAGCGTCCGCCTCTGTCACATTGTACAGTGTCAGCACTTCAGCATTGGAACTATTTATCCCCGAGTGCTAGAATAGACCAATAACACAGGAGAACAACGTCACTGCTGCCCAGAAAGGACACCAATCTGTCTATGGTCCCACCACCAACACGTCACCAGAACATTCCACATCAGCCTCTAAACATTGAAGGGTTCGGGGTTCGAATTTGTTGGGGTTTTGGGTTTTTTTTTTTTTTCCTTTTGGTTGCTGATGTTTGGTTTTCTTACATCCGAAGCATCGCAGGAGGAGTTAGAAAACAGAAAAAAAAAAAAAAAAAAGAATCCACTTGGGCAGGCACTGCATGGGACAAGCAGGTACAGACCTGGCTGCCCTGCCCTGTCAAGAGTTTTGGCAATGCCACCCAGCTCGGAAAACTTCAGTTTCCCTGGTCAGGCTTGCTCCAAACTGGCAGGAATGACAGTACCAATACACTGCTCCAAACCAGACATCTCTGCAGGCTCAGCATCCAGACAGCTCAGTCCTCCAGCAAGCTTTTGGCTGCAGCTGCCATGTTACTTTGAAATCAAGAGGCTGAAGAAACATGAAAGAAATGGAGTAGATTATCCCAGGTATGTTTTGAATGCTTTCTGCCCATACAAAAATGCCAGTGATGTTCTTTAGAAGGATTTTCAATTTTTTTTTTTCTGAACAAGCCATGCCTGAAACACTCAGATATAACGGACTTTTTATGGAAGTAAAAAGGAGCAAAACAGCGTCTATAAGCTGCACAGTTAGCATCCAGACAAGCAAACGTTGACCTAACTCATCGTGCCTTTGGCAGCATAAACACCTCCACTTTCAAAGGAAGTTCAGAACTGGAAATCCCGGGGCCGACACCAAACAGAGGCCAGGCCCTCAGGACGGCACCACCACCGCCGGCACCCGCGGGGGCCTCACCTTTAAAACCTGGAGGTAAGGCAGCCCGTCTGGGCCGTATTTACTGCCGTTCCTCTCCACGTGCTTGATCCACTGGATGTGGGGCTGGGCGTCGCTGTAGACCTTGCAGACAAACTCGACGTCGCCCCCGACCACGGCGGAGGCGTTGGCGGGGAGCCCAGCCTGCAGGATGGGTCTGTGCGGGGAGCGCTCTGCAGAGGAGCGGCGAGAGAGAGGGAGGGAGAAGGGAGAAGGGAGAAATAAAGATGCATAAATAAGCAGGGCTGCCAAGAAGAAACTGTAAGTGAACGCCAGCCAAAAAGCCCTGTAAGCCTGTTGGCTGACTCCTCCGAAATAACAGCGCGGCCAAAGCGCGTAACAAAACCTGCGGTTCAAAGGAGATGGCTTGAGAGCTACACTTGTAATTTAAAGAATAGCCATTTGAGGGAGGAGGGGGGGAAACCCTGCTTAAACACTTTACTCATTTGCCATGGTTTAACTCAGCCCTAATTAGGTAAAATATCTCCTTCTGGGTTTTTTGGTTTTTGTTTTTTTTTTTTTAAGCTACCGTAATAAAGTTACCTCTGAGTTCTAAACCATCTTGATTCGACTATTAAGAAGAAATAGTATTGATTCATTTTAAAAATGTGTTAAAGTAAACCAAAGGGAATTTCTCAAAACTAGCAGCAGAAGCCTCAGAGTGCAGGATGCACAAACCAGGCAGCTCAACTTCCTAAAATGCTCCCATCAGTGCCACCACCACCACCACTGCACCCTGCTCTACCCAGAAACACTGCTTCATTCTTATTCTCACCAAGACACAGGGAAATACAGAGCTCTCTGGAAAACTGAAGTGTATTTAATGTGACCCAGTTCAGCTTCTAATCTACGCCCATGCACAAGGATTTGTCACACATTTTCAGTCAACCTCTCATGGGGAGCAGCTGAGGGAATTGGGGTTCTTTAGCCTGGAGAGAAGGAGGTTCAGGAGGGACTTTCTCACTCTCTACAACTCCCTGACAGAGGAGGTTTTAGCCAGATGGGAGTCAGGCTCTTCTCAGAGGTGACAAGTGACAGGAGGAGAGGAAACGGCCTCAGGTTGTGCCAGGGGAGGTTTAGATTGGATATCAGGGAAAATTCCCTCACCAAAAGGGTTGCCTCAGCTTTGGAACAGGCTGCCCAAGGAGAGCATCTAAAAGTCATGAGTGTAGATGTGACACCTGGGGACAAGGTTTAGTGGTGGCCTTGGCAGTGCTGGGTTAATGGTTGGACTCAATGGTTTTAGAGGGCTTCTCCAACCTAAACAATTCTATGAATCAGAACTGAAATGCTCACTGGCCATCCCCACCCTCAGCTCCCTGCTCTCTCCTGCTCCAGGAATTCTTTCAAAGATAAGTAAAAAAATAGCAGACCTAAATATTTATTTTTAGAGGCTACATACTGTAAAAGCTCTGGCATTACGAGCCAGATCAGCTGAATTTCAAACCAAGCGTTCCTTCTTAAACATACTGGTCTCCAATAAATTGTTTCACAAGCAAACATTGTGAGTATAATAGCAAATAATGATGCCATTGAACAATGGGATCTTTTATACAGTCCAATATATTTGGCATGCAGCAAACATCTACTGGGAATTTATTCACTGAGGCTATGCTGGCAGCACACTACAAAGCAGCAGTCTTATTTTACTTGTGGCAAAAGTGCATTTGCATTGCAGTTACTAAATTATTCCACGGCTGTGTGTGCCATTTTCGAAGATCTAGGAACAGTTTCATGTTTTTTAATTTGTAAATTGCATTAGAACATATAAATTATTATTTTACAGTTCTGGAGAGAACTTTTAGTTTCTCACCTTATACTAAATAAGCTCTAATTCCATCTCCCTCGTTCCTTCATTTGGGTACAAAAACAGCAAGCAAAAAATCTCTCTTTAATAGAAACCTTACACCATCTTCCAAAACTTATTACAGCTGCCTTCGGTATAAAATGAAACCTTAGAGAATGTTATTTAAAATGTTTTTTAGAAGTCAGTAGGCCTCATGTTTCATTTCTCCACATCAGGGTTTGATTTCCTTTGCGACCTTATTCTCTGCCCTTTAACAAACCAGAGAATGAGGCCTGAAACATCTTGGAAAAGTTCCTACTATGCCAGCATCCACACATGAGATGTGTTTAGTTTATCCCAATAGCTATCAATGATTTAATCTTTCATTGATGACTGTCAAGCATTTCCTCTACCAGAAAAGAGGAGGCAAAGCAAAGGAGTAAAAGCAGAGTTCTCACACTCCTGGTCCCCAATTTCATTTAAAAAAACTAAAGTGTGTGCATATGGATGGGTATACATACATGGCTGTTTGGGAACTTTCTTCTCTAAAGGCAAATCTGTTAAAAATAACCTTTGGTTGCCCTCCCACACATGGATCAGTGTTCACCAACTCCTCCACTTCAGCAGAGGGGAGTAGTCCTGTGCCCACACAGGCAAACAGCACAGGAGAACAAAATCATCACCATGCAAATCCAGCAGGGCTTCATGGCAAACCCAGGGTCCAAAGAGAATATAAAATACACTCAGGATTGGGGAAAATAACTGTGAAGAGACTTCCAGTAATTACCAGTGACCAAGCTTAATTTTGTACAGCACCTTGGAAATAATAATTTCATTATTAACTATCCAAAAACATCCTGAAGTTATCCTACTTCTCTGCAAACCCACACACATCTAAGGACTCTGTTAAGCACAGGTACTGTCAAAGCCATACTCATAAATCTCACACCACTATTCAGCATTTAAAATACAAGTTGTACATTTGTAAGCAGATATCATCACTCAAACTAGCTGCAGCAATATTAGATGGAAACAGCGTGTTCCTTTTTACTGAACACCAGCAAAGTCAAAGTTGCCTCCGAAAAAATCTTAAAGGCTGGTGAAAGTGATTTTATCATTACCTAATGATTATAATCAAGATCATCACTAAAACATAGTGACCATATGCACTTCTAGTTATTTAAACAATATTTTCATGCAAAACAAGCTGGCAGCAAATCTCATAGCTCTGGAGCCTGATTTCATTCAAGAGGAATCTCTTGGTCATTAATATTGAAGAACTACCTTGAGAAATAAATCTTTGCTGCCTGAACACTGAAATTTCAGTGTCACAGTCTCACTGCTGCCACAGTTTGTTATAAAATCAAGTCAAAAACACGTGCTACAATACAGAAAATCACCCCCAACATGCCTCATGCTGGATCCCACCGGAAGGGACAGACACCAGCTTGCAGCTTAGACACAAAACCAACATCATCCCCATCTGAGGAATCAGTTATCTACAAAAGACAAGAGTCAAAATGATTGCTCACATGAGGAATTACCAGATGCAAGGCCACAAGCACCTTAAATTTTACACCACCATAAAAGTGCCCAGGGCTTGAGCATTTCTGCTCACTTATCTGTAGACAAACAGGGTCGCTATCTGAAGGGATGACTGACAAAGAGGCCTGGCCCAAAAGGCTTAGAGGAAACTGTCATTTAGCCTGTTAATGTTAAAACTTCAAAATGCCTCCCCTCTCCGAGAGATTAAACTACAAAGAATCCAGGAAAGCTGGAAAATTCCAAGTTCCAAAAAAGCTGGCACAACAGAAGGAGCTCCCCAGGACGTTCTCAGCACTGCAGGACCCCTAGAGATGGTGAGAGCCTGTCCTGCTACTGGAAATGACTATTGGAGCCTACACACTTCCCAAGGAATCCTGAGAACTGGCTCTTCAAGGAATTTCAGCCCCTGAACGCAAGATTCCTTCAAAAGGGCCTCATCTCTTCCCCATCCTTGGCTTTATTTCCAATTTTCTTTTTGCTGGCCAGGGGAGAGAGGAGAGAAAGAGGGAAGTGATGCAGCCGTAGGAGGTGAAGGTGCTGGGGTGTGGAGGTGGGAGAGAGGGGCCAAACCCCACCTCTCACAGCCAAGGGAGACCCCAAGAGGACACAACCCCATCCCTCCAGCCCTGGAGCAGGATGGAACAGCCACGGGAAGGGAGGCTGCTCGCCAAGCAGCAGAGGGGACCTGGAGGGCAGGAATTGCTGCTGCCAGAGGCCAGTGGAGAGGGATTGTGGCTGAGAGAGTGGCACTGCTGCCACCAGGGAGCCTTGGCAGGGAGAGCAGACAATAACCCCGGAAGGGGGGAGCTCCAGGACCCCGGCCAGGCCAAGTCTCCTTAGCAACCTGGCTGTGCCAGGGGCTGAGAAGAGCTCTGGGAATTGTCTCTCCAAGCTTCCTCGCCACCCTAGCACAGATAGTTCAGGACCTTTCACAGGAGCTAAAAGCCAGAACCAAAGCCCATTGAAGTCAGGGGGAAAACTCACATGGAATTCAATGGGCTTTGCATAAGGCATCCGATTCATTGAAAAAAAGAGAAAACGAAAACTACTTTTATTTTCTGCTTTTGAATGTGCTTGTTTCCTCTCCTTGCAAATGTGCGATTCAAGTGTGGGCTAGAAAAATAAAAGCTTAATAGCAAATGCAAGACCAAGCACCAAGCATGAGTTCTGGGGACAATGGAGAGATCCTCAATTAAGGGGGGAAGAGAGGGAGAAAATAAAATTACCTAATTTTTAGCTAGACACATTTATCAGAGCCTTGAATCGCAGTCTTGAAATGTTACTGACTTCTAAGGACTCATCTTGATGGCTGCCACTGAGCAGCTACAGAGGAATCCTTCAAATGATGCCTCTGAGCACCAGTTCTGGATCAACAGCCCCTGGTAGAGGTTCTGTGCATTCAGTCATCACTCAATGAGAAATGAAGTAGTTCCAGCTGTCACTGTATTGACTGAAAGCACAGACCTGCCATACCCTCCTCTTCCCTTGCCCTGGTCAGCACAGTACCCTCAGCTCTAGTTGCTTACTTTGCCTGACTTCAAGCTTGGAAAATATTCAGCAGCAGCCTGGACCCTGTTTGGAGAAAACACTACCCAGTCCCAACCACCTTCCTTCAGATGCTGCAACATCTGTTGCTTTGGAAGATGCTAATTATGCTGTAAATTATGGGTCCCAAAAGCATCCTACGGCATTTTAGGCCAGACTGTAATCACAGCCTCTTGCATTGGCTTTGGCGTCACATTGTAAACTTGCAAGATTGACTTGCATGCCCTAAAAAAAGTTAACCACAGCCTTTTCATCACAGGCTGGGTCTGAAACATTCCTCCCCTGTGTTTCACCCTCACCAACGAGCAGCACTTTCCCACCATTTCCACTGGGCCATCTACCTAACCCAGGAGGCTGCTGGGGTCTGGGAGCAGCACAGTTCTGTCCCTGAATTACCAACCAAAGAGATGCCAGCCCCCAGAGGAATTCAAGGTAGCTGGCTCTCAAGGTAGCTGGCTGTCTACACATGGGCCAAGCCAAACCTTTGCTTCCTCTCCCCAGCACAAAGCCACTGCTTAGGGGAACCTATGCTCTCTGAAACCCTGGAAGTAGAACACTCCTAACTCCACCCTGTGCTCCGTGGTATGGAGGAGGAAGGTTGAGTGCTGGCTGCTCATTCAGGAGATCAGAAAGAGCCAAGCAGGTGCAGGCAGAACACCTCTACTAATTAATGTCACGAGGCAGGCGTCCCTGAGCCAGGAGCTGAGCAGCCTCCACCAGCTGCACGTCAGTTTGGGTTTCTCTCTGCACAAGATGAAGCACTGCGTGTTGTTTATGGCCAATTCAGAAGTGCTGCTGAACTGTCATGTTCTGTTTGAACAGACACACATAGAAACCCCTCCAGTCATCACTTCCTGGGTAATTTACACACGCCAAGGTAGAGCCCACAGCAAGCTAGGGACCATGCTCTCTTCCTAAGCCCTGCAAAATCACAAGATGCTTGGAGGCTGGAAGGATTAACATCACTGTCATAAAACAGTAAGAGATAAAGACCATCCCTGGCAGGAACACTTGATAAAGAACAGGAGCCTCTCAGGCAGAGCAGCTTATGGTTCAGTCCAGCATTAGCAGTGCTGATGATATCACACCTTACAAACTTTGGCATCTTTCAACCAGTAGGTATTAGCCAACAAATGGTTCATGCTACTCCACGTTCCAGGACAGCAGGAGTCTCCATGTGCAGCATTTCCTACTGGCCCAACACTACCTGAAGAAATCATTTTGGTGGCCAAAGCTCAAAGGGGCATCACTGCAGCTGGAGCTCCAGTGAACCTGGCACAGGGACCTGGGGCCAACCTCCATCACCATTACCTAAGCTCCCTTTGTCCTTTCATTTAGAAGCCTTTCACACAAATTTGAGGCACTTCTTGCTGCTGTTGTGTCTCTCTCTCTCTATCCTTGCCAAAAACGGGGTCCCACCACCCAGCTCTGGTGGGTTTTTAGGCAGTACCAGCAGTCAACACAGAGCAAGACAGCAGGGAACCAGACTCCACACAGCCCTGCTGTCACTGAATACTTTCACAAGTTAAACATTTGAACTATGGAAGAATTTTAACGTTAAAGATTGAAGTTCTGTCACATATATCAAAGAAGACCCATTTGTTACCCACAGCAAAGCCTCCGCCACTCCATCCAACCTCCTTGTGACATTCAAGCCCTTCTACTCACCAAGGCCAGCCAAGTAAAAGGCAGTGCCTTTTAAAAATCTTTACAGAAGTTAAGCAGGTGTATTCAAACTCTTTGTCCTTGGCTTCACCACCTTCACCTCTAATTTTAAGTAATGGCACTGTTTCCCAAGCAGGTGAAGCTCCCACTGATGTTATCCCATCTGTCTCCTTGGAAAAGCTCTAGAGCAGAGCTTCAGCTCTCTGTCCTATCTGCATTTTAGCTAAAAATCCACCTCTGCACACCTTTACAGCAGAAGTGCATCTGCACACCTCTTCCTCACAGGGCAGCAAGACAGGGAGAAGACAGCAAGCCAGACTGACCTATTTGGCTTGATACAAAGCCCACTGATGTCAATGAAAACAGTACCACCACCCCCCAAAAAACAGAAATCAGAATCGGAACTAGTTAAAAGCTGTCCTTTCAAATCACACATATGTCTGAGGGTTAAAAGAGACAGCATCATCCAGCAAGCCTGAGGCTAAGGCAGGAAACATGAATGCTCTTGTTTTAAAACATGAAATTATCAACAGGGTTTTAAGAGCAGTTTGTCCTTAAAAGCAAAGCCCTATTGTCAGGCTGACAGCGTGGGCTTCATCAGCCCCAAGGAGCAGAAAAAGTCGTAGCAGCAAGAGCTGTACAACACTAATCTTGGAGCCCCCTTGCAGTGTCCCTCAAACAGTGCATGCATAAGCAAATGCTTCATACATGTCTGAACAAAGGGTGGAGAGGCCTTATTTTAGTGTGAAAAAAATTATGGGAAACAGAACAATGAGAGGCTACAATTTTCATTGATATTCTTTTCAGTGTACCCTAAAAGAAAAAGGCTACAAGAGAATATGAAAAACAGCTTGTGACTTCTCACAGACAAGTGGTAAAATTTTATTGTCCTGGCTGTTCCCAGAGACTGCATTAATTTTTACACCCAGAGATATCATCCTTTGTACTGTGCACAGCTCCCAGCACTCGGCTGCTGCACAATAACCAGAGACAATGCTGGGTCCAGCATCACTGGAATGGGCTCTCCAGTAGGCTCTGCCAAAGGTTTACTGCATGCCTGGCAAACAGCATCCCTCCCACAGGGATGAGGTCCTCTCCCAGCTGCAGTGGCTTTAGCTCCCCAGTGCACCCAGTGATGCCATAAAGCACACGAGGGGGGGAGTTATTATTTCTGCTGGTATTGTGACCCAACTACATATTTCTCATCTGCCAAATTTCCTTTCCTGAAAACAGCTCTGCCTTTAAAGTAAAATGGAAAAGATTATGTGAAGCTTTAAAGGCACTCCTTACGTTTCTACACTTCTCCCCCCTTTTCTTACAAAGCACACTTGCTCTGTTGAGCAATGCAGGTGCGAAATTATTGGAAGCACTGCAGAATTACCCCTTCCTCAGCTCCCTGCCAGACACAGCCAACCAGCAGCTGACTGACCATACTGCCTGTGCAGTCTCAGGGCAGAAAAGAAGCTCCAGCACCCAGAATTTCAGTGCTGGACAGTCGTGGCCCAGCCTCATGATAAATCTGTGTCAGCCCTCACTCAGCCCTTTGGGTTTCCCTTCCCTGGTGATGAAGTTTGGAGACATCCCTCCATCAGCACCACGTTCCCTTCTGCAACACACAAGCCACTGTTCTGGAAGCTGGAGCAGATGCTGGAGAAGCCTGCTCATGGGAAGACCTTGATTATACATATTTGTCATTATATTTCCAGTAATTTGGGTAAATCCAAGTAAATTTCACAAGACGCAACAGCGTTCACAGGCTGGCCACGCTTGGACATAAACTTGGTGCTCCAGAGCTACAAAGTTGATTTGTTTACTTTCTACAGCTCTTGTCCTGGCTCTGGCTGAGGTAGGTAATTTACTTCCCAGCACTGGTACAGTGCCCTGTCTGGACTAAGGATGAGAATGATGCTGAGAACACACTGATGGTTTGGTTGTTGCTGAGCAGCTCTCACACTCAGTCAAGGACCTGTCAGCTCCTCGTGCTGCCCTGCCAGGGGGGATACTGGGGGGCACAAGGAGCTGAGGGGGTCACAGCCAGGACAGTTGACCACAGAGATATTCCAGAACAAATACTCAGTGTATAAATTGTGGAGAAAGCTGGCCAGGAGCCACTCAAGGAACTGGCTGAGCACCAGCCAGTGGTGAGCAATAGTTTTTCATTTGCATCACTTGACTTCCTCGAGTTCTATTTCTCTCTCTTTTCCTGATTTGCCTTTTCATTATTACCATTATATTTAAATCATTAAACTGCTCTTATCTCAACCCACAAGTTCTCAGTTCTGCCCTTCTGATTCTCTCCCTCATCCCAGAGTGAGGAGTAGGCAAGAGTCAGGTGGTGCTTGGTTGCCTGTTGGGGATAACTCACAACATTCCTGCACCCCTATTTTCCTGTCTTTCACCTTAAATGGACAGCTGCCTAGGAAGCAGAGACAGGAGCACCACCAACAGCCTCTGGCTGTGCAGCAGGTGCCAGAGCTGCTCTCTTGAGAAAATGTCACTGAAAAGCAGTTGGGATAGTAAAACTCATTTGCTGGGATATTCACTGAAATACAGATATAGGTATGCTCACACACACCCTGGGTGCACAAATATCAAAGGAAACCAACTGCTGCAATGAAATAATGTTGCTTGGTAATGCACATAATCCAAGTGAATAGCAGAAGCAGTGCTGCAGGTATAAACACTCATGAATGCATGGAGATTCACTTATAAATGCAGAATACACAAAACAATTGATGCTTTGATCACCTTACTTGTGATGGTGATTAAAATCCCCCTAAAAGGAGATGTAATTTTAGACTTTTGTAAGCATCTTGTAAAAATGATAAATTACTTCATTCCTACTAATACACTGGTCATGCTGGGTTCTTCCCTTTGCTAAAGTTCTGACAGTATCAGTGTTTTCCTTTCTTGTAAAGTCAAAAACTTCAACAAATTCAAGCTACCCTCCAAAGAGCAATCTGAAAAAAAACAAACTCGGTACTTAAATTTACAGAGCAGCTCAATATTCCAAAGTGTTTACCAAACTCTGATCTTCAATGTGCCTTTTTAGGTTTAAATGGAACAACAGCTGTGGAAGCTGCACCACGGGAACGGTAGCAATCCAAAGATGACATAATGGCTTAAAATCCTCAAAAGCTGTAAATCACAGCCACCTCTGGATGTCAGGTCACACAGTGGTCTGCAGAGCAGAGAGGGGAGAGGAGACCAACACTGAGGTTCTAAGTGTGACCTTTTTTCCTTATTGGACACAGAATTTTATATTTTATTGATTTGTCCGTGCTTCTCCATTGCCAGATTCCTCATCCTCTTACTTCTCTCACCCTGGTAACACCCCTTAATTATTTTTTCTTTCTTGGGTTGTAAACCTTGTGTTTGTCTTCAATATGTCATCATCCAACCTGTGTATCACAGCTCATTTACAACTTTCCTAAATTTATAATAATTTTTTTTTTTTTAGGTTGGGGTGGGGTTTTTTTGTATTTTTAAAACATAGCTTTATCAGTTTACTGCCAATTGCACTGCCATTTTTTCACTAATAAAGCTGTGAGAAAAGGCTGGATCAGGTCAGAAAGCTCCTCTTATTAGGCACAGATATGGCTTTTGACACATGCCAATTGCACATTAGCAAGGCAACAGTCTTGTGCTTGCATCTTCAGACAACTCCTGCAAATTCCTACTTGCACTTCCACAAGTAGGATGCAGCACAAATTAGAAGGCACGATTAAAAATTATAATAACAGAGCTGAAACAATATCCTGTTCATCACTCATCAAAAGAAAAGAGAAATAACTGCCTTGGGGCTGTAATAAGACAGAAAGTGGGACAGGGAGACCAGTCCTCCCCAGCAGACTCTGCAGGAAGCATTCCAAACATGACAAATTCACTGTTCACCCAGCAGATGAAGTAATGACACCAGTATTTGTCCATAAAATGTAATTTAGCCAGACTACTCCAATGAAATCAGAAGCTTTAATGCTATAAAACTACAGGGTTGGAATATTTTTACCTTATTAAGGAAGGGTGGGGGTTGGGGGGGGGGGAAACCCATAAGCTTTCATTTTCCCTGAGCTGAACCATCACAGTGTGGGCTTTGTTTTCAGGAGCAAACCACACAGCCCCCAGCACTAAACAATTTGCGTAATTCCTCCTGCCATGCACACACCTTGCCAAAAGTCTGGTGCCAGGTGTAAAGTCCACACTCTGGGCTTATCAGCACATTAAATAAAAGCATCTTCCCTCTCAGCCTGACCTGAGGGCAGGCATCAGCCTGGATTCCTTTGTGCTTTCTGTCCTTGCCTCATCTTGTCCTGCGCCTGGAGCTCCAAGGTGAAGACATCAAGCCAAAGCCTGTCCTTGTAAAGAGCCCGTCAACAACTACAGGAACATCTGCCAGAAATGCAAGTTTAGGCCTGGTTGTAATACCTGCCCCCTTAACTCCTGCCAGACATTAATGATGCAACACCCAAGGCATGTTATTGAGTTGGTGTCAGTTCCCTTTTTAGTATGTAACCCGAATCCAAAAAACAGTTCTTTGGAAATTGAGGGAAGAACTATACAACTATACTCGAGTCAAACTAATTCTGAGCTTTATTTCAACAAACCTCAGCAAAAAGCAAACAACAATCCATATGTTTTTATGAATTGGGGAATGACCAAATGGAAACATGTCTTCAAAAAAAAAATAATAATAATAATACGTGCTCATGCCATGTTTGCAGCTAGAGACTGCGAGAGCACATCAAAGTCCCAAAATAAAACTTGACTAGAAACAAAAGCAGAAGTTTTTCCTTCTGTCTAAATGAAGGGAAACATAAACAGTGAAGTACCAATAGCAAGATGTCGATTCCATTTTAATAAGATTTTTAACAGCGTGCCGTAAAAAAACCAAAAAAAAACAAGAATAAAATTTATCCTATAGCACCCTAAAACCACCAAGAGTTCAGAATAAAAGTGTTTTTCTGCACGGCCATCAGTAAAATCACTCATACATGAGATTTCTGAGGCACAAGCTTTAAAGTGAGAGTCATTTAAAATGCTTTCTGGATGAGAAGTTACTCTCACACTGATTTTATATGAAAATATGAATTACTGTTAAGGGACAGCTGCGTGGTGCTCTGCCACCCCTGGAGCTCACTCCTCAGCAAAGAGAGCCAAAGGCATGGCTATTAGGCAAATCAGGAACTGCTCAAAGTGCTGCTAACCTGGCTGCAAAAGGGCTTCTTCTGAAAAAAAAAATAAATAAAAAATAAAATGTATTTGCGACATACTCATTTTTATAGCCAACAGCAGGGTCCTCATATATTCTTTGTAGAGGTGTTGTGCTACAGCAGCTGCTTATAAACCCCAGCAAATGAGGTAAGGTGGCCAACTCCACCTGAAACCAAACCATCTTGTGTCTCCCTGGATGACAACGTTAAATAGGGCAGAAACAGCTACCTGGACCAGGACTGCTCAAAGAGTAACCTTTTTTTTTTTTATTTTTTTTTTTTTGCTTTTGCCGGTAAAACCCAAATTCAATTAGTTCCTCCATGCTCAAACAGAACTGCCGCTGCTGAAATTGTACTCCAGCAATAATTGCCATCCAAGAGTGAGCTAATTATATACAAGTCTCAGTGGCTGCATTCCCACGTTGCTTCCTACAACCCGGATTCACTACAATGCGACTCGAGTGCAAAACCACCTCGCTTTCATTCCTTCTCCCTTAAGATTGCACGACTTTATATATGTTTAATGAGAATGGAGTGAGTCTATTAGTAAGCTTACCATAAAAAACCCAAGTTTCTACCTACTGTTAAATACAAAGGAGGAGAAAAGGTACTTCAGCTGCATGTAAAAAAAAAAAACAGCTGATGGGCTAAACTATACAAGGGAAAGAACATTCTTTTAATTAAGGTACTGGATTAGGATTCAAAGACCAGCTTTGCTTCTTGGCTCTGTCACCAGCTTCCTGTGTGACCCAGGGCAAGAAATTTCATCACTCCACAGCTTGGGTTTTCATCTCTGAAATGGACAGTGACATTTCCCTCTCCTGGCCTTGCTGTATTTCTGTTGTAAGCAATTACTGTGCGTTGGCATGTTGCCCTGGACAATAAGTATCCAATATTAATTGAAGCCTCTGGGTCCTACTCTAATAAAAAGCTAAAATCGACTCGTCTCCCTTTCATGGCATCCTGATGGGAATCACCAGCACTTGCCACTACTGCAACCTCTACAGCATCTGAGTCCCTGAGCAAAGCCCTGCTGCAATCCCAACTTGGAAAGGGAGAAGGAAGGGAAAGGCCATTGACTGGGGTATCCCCAACATTCTGAGAATAACTTTGTCCAGCACAGGACATCCTGGCCAGCTTGAATGGGCCATCCCCTGCTAACACAGTCACTGTGCACAAGTATCCTGTGCAACAGAGAGGCTGCCAATGGCTTGCTGCTTTTTTTGTTCCATATTTTCTACTCTCACTGTAAAATAAAAAAAATAAATCAGTGCAATGGTGGTTTTGCCAGGTCTGTAAATCTGAACAAGACCATCTGAGCTGACTCTTAAAGAGTCAACTTCTTGCAAGTAATTACAAGGTAAAAATGAGAATACTTCACACCTACATTCTGACTGAAAATTTCTCAGCCCTGCTGGCTCCAGGCTTTTAATTGTCAAAAGAGTTCAAGGTTTGGAAAGTTATTGGCATATTCCTGACTAGCATTGTGTCACTATTTGGCACAATTTTTGCTGGGATACCTCCCAACTCTGTGACATAATCAGAGGGTTCTCTACATTACACCATATAGTCAGATGCTCATGTTAGTGTAATATGTTACCATGTTTAATACCATTTGCTATTACTTACACTTAATCAGCTCTGGAACCAGTTAAACCATATAGGAAAAGTAATTTCAGAGGCTTTTAACTGACAGTTTTCTACACAGAACTCGACCTAAAATTATGACCTGAAATTTGTAAGATGCGGTCTACGTACGCAGTCTCCTCTAAACAAACACTCATAACTCTCCACAACCCTGTGGGAACTGAAAATTCATATGAAAACAGAAAAAAAAAGGGCATAAAGTTAACTCTGTAGAGCTGTCTCAACTAGAAAAACTGTCAGAGTTTCCCCTTCTGGCCAGCCTTAATTTACTGCTTCAGCAATTTTATGCACCACAATTACTGCAAGCCTCCAGGAATGGCTGAGCCCTCCAACATCAACCCCTCTTTAGGTTAAAATCCCAATCTCTTGAGGGATTCACACTAAGCTCAACCCAAGGTGCACATTCCCATGCACAGGTTTTCAAACAGACTCACAATTATACCCTTGAACTCATCAAATTAGATGAAGGAAAAAAAAAAAAGAGTGGTAAAATTACTAAGTATGCAGGACTCCAAAACGCAGGTTGTGACTTGCAAAAGTAATTTTTGGACGTCTGGTTTCATTTCTTACAGGACACAAGCAGGGTCTTCTGAGTGCAATCAGCTGGGTACCCAGCACCCCAAACCTCTCATCACTTTTGAAAACCTCATTATTTACTTTCCTGCCTCCCTATAGGAAAGGACTAGACATTTAAATAAATGACATAATCCTTACTACCATTCCATTCATTCATGCAGGCCACTATAATTTACTGCCAGGAAAAATAAACTTCTGCAAAATATTCCTCAATGCAAGACATTCAAAGGGCTCAAAGCAGGAGAGGAGGTGAGAGGGCTTCTGACAAATATTTGCTCAAGTGACCGCATCATCCACGAACACATTTGGTAGGGGGGAAAAAAAAAAAAAAATGGGGGAAGAAATTTATGGTCAACATGAAACACGCCAGGCTGGGACAGGAAAACGAAGAGGGGGTAGAGAAGGGGAATTTTTAACCAGTTTCATTTCAGCAAGGAAAGGTTCTGAGTCAGGCCCAGAGCCTGGCAAGCCCCTGCAGGCAGCCTGAGCCCTGGGTGAGGTGGCCAGCAGAGAATCACAACGTGCAGAACACAGCTGGCTACAACCATGGACAACCACTCCCGGCAGCTGGTGCTGCACCCTCCAGAAACTTTGTTTAAACAAGTGCTCAAACAAAAATGGCTTTGCTGGCCACCCAGCTCACCTCAACCATACCCAGAGCTCACTCTGTGACAAAATATTGCCAAAGCTATGAAAACCCTCAGTGCTTTCAGTGCTGACTGCCCAAACTCGGGTGAGCCAGGTGGTTCATGGACTCTGAGGACTTAAAAGTATGAGGGGTGGTGGTGGGGCTTTAGTCTGATGGCATCCTCATCACAAAGTCACCTTTCTCCTGCTCTGCTCCACAAAGGCTAGCCCTCCCTGGCATTTTCACAGGGAATGCTTTCCTTTCGAGCTGCCCAAGAAGCTGGCACTTTCTTCTCTTGGATTCGGGTGTTTCTGCAGATTTAGGTGGTCTCAGACAAAACAAGACTCTACTTTTAAAGACCATCCAAAACAATGCAAGGGATATATTTTTACTCATGTAAAACCAATCAAGAACTAGGGAAATGAACATTTTGTCACCATTAAAGTCATGTAAGCCCACACAAACAGTAAGATATTCTGCAAAGAATCTATGGAGTTGGGCTGTCTGTCACCAGCCAAAAATAGCATACAATAATCAAAATAATTTTTGCTTTCAATAGTGATTGATCAAAAGTTCTATTCACAGAGCTTGTAATGCTCAGATCACTTCACAAAGCTGGAGAGAGCAAAGCCCATTCAAGACATACATCAGAAGCCATGGCTCAGGTCCCTAAAGGTCCTGTAAGAAAAGCCACACTGGTTATTTTGGACAGCAATGCCTTCAGAGTCAATAAAATTGCTCACACCCATCCAGGCTAATCAGCAAGACTAGAGGTGAACAGAAATTGTTCCTGAGATTTCAAGCCCTAATTTAGCTAACCACTTAATAAATATCTGTAAGCCTTATTAAAGTCAACGGGATTTGGGCATTAACAAGATAACATTATTAAGCCTGTGTTTAATAGTCCTGCGTAATCACAGCTTTGCTACTATTTAAAAATTCACACATCTGTTTAGAATTTTTCCCCAGGTAAAACACTTCTTCAGAATTTTTATCATCTGTGTTTTGGAGACTGCTCAGAGCCCACCCAACAGGCTCCAGTCAGATCTCTGTTAGATTGCTGTGAATGCAAACTGCCTTTCCTGAAGCTCCAGATCTGCCCTAGCTGCAAAGTCAGTATCTAACTTTTCATTAAAAAGAAAAAAAAATCACTTCAGCTATAGCAACAGAACTCTAGAGGATTGCTTGACAGTTTTCATAACTGCAGTTATTGAAGTCGGTGTTAGTACAATTGTACAAGTAATAATTAAATTGCAATACTAATGATTAAAATTGCATGAGCACTTATTATTTAGTCGTCATGGCAAACTTGTGGGTGGATATTACACATGGATATTATATTTTTTTGCCAAGGCAGGGGTAGATTAATCCTACAGACACGAGTGAGACTGATGAACACATAAAGTCATGAAGCAATTGGCTGCGCGGTGAAACCTTATCTTTAGAGTCCTGTGAAATCATCTCCAAAATCAACGCCGAATGCACCAGCTCGGTTCTAAATGCTCCAACAGAGAAAGTCAGTAGTGCAAAGCACTGTCCTGCCCATGGCAGCCTCACTTACCAACCACGTCGAGGTGGTAGGTGTGGTTGATGGAGCCGTACTGGTTCTCCACGATGCACGTGTAGTTCCCTTTGTCCGACGGCACCACGCTCTCCATGATGAGGCTCCAGTGCTGGTTACGGACCTGGGGGGGTGGAACCACAGAGGTTGGGATCTTCTCAAGCAGAGTTTTACCCTCTCCCCTTTCCAAAAGAACTGTTCCCTGAATAAATTAGCCTTGTGTAATCCACGGCTGAAAGCCTCTTCTGTGGTGGTTCTGGACACCGCAATGATTCATGCTCGATGCAGGACGGCACGGCTGTGGCAGTGAAAGCTTTCACACCTTCTGCTATAAATCTACCTGGCCCCTGCTCCAAGCACTGCAGATGTCAGTGCACACTCAGTCCTCCCAGGCTGACCAGGATGGCACCAATTAGCAGAAATTGTCTTACTGGATTTTGTCTTTCAGTCCACTCTAAAGTGAATGCACACCCTCAGGATATTCCCCACCTGTCTCCAAAGAGCCACCTGGTAATAACTGCCCACCATACAGTACAGGATGGTTATGATCCCCTAACATCTAGGCCTCCATCCTTCCTAAAAGCTTAATTACAAAGCTCATGCTTTAGAGGAACTGAGGGGCGATGTTTGGGATTCTTCCCCCAGACCTCCTACTGCTCTGGGGTACCACAAGAAAGAAATGAATCCTAAAATCATGCTGCCTCATGAAAAAAATGCCTGAAAAAAGTCCTCGTGGAAACAGAATGTAAGGACATACATTTATCTCATGGAATGCCTCTCAGACAGAATTTATTAAAGGTACTGATTCTGTTCCCATTTGAACTCCAAAGGAGTGCTGGCATTGGTCTCACAGAAAATAGGATCCAGCCCAGTACTGTAAGGACACAGAGCTATCCCACACATGCATATATTTCCTGCATCAGAAATTGGCTCCCAAAATGACCTTTTGCTGGCTATGGATTAATTCCTTGTTTTAGCATTACATTTTGACAAAGTGCTCAGAAAGCTTAACATTCTCTGTAGCTGCAACATACAATTCTTCAACTGCAAAGTACATGTTTCAGCAAATGCAATAAAAACACAATCTGGTACAGTCATTTTAATCAGCCAAATGGAAAGCAGTAATTCAGTGCTGTACACCAGAAAAATTTATGGACCATTCAGTGACGCTTCCAGTAACCATACATTCTTAAAACATCATTACAACTATAGCTATGAAATCCTGCATCGTGTCTGACTCTTTTGTAGGTCCTTATCCAGCAGGAAAAGCTGCACAGGGCCACATCCCAGTGCCAAGAGCACTTGCTGGAGGTAAAAATGCCTTCAGTTCAAAGCTTGGAATAGAAGTTCCCTCTATAGACAGCTTTCCTAATTCCCCCAGCTAGTAATTATCTCAATAGCTGGATATGTCTATTATTGCTTAGTTGTGAACTAATAATGTTAGCTAATAACTGGCCATGTGGGCTTTGAAAAGCAAAGAAAGTGTGGGCAAGATTCCAGCAGCAGGAGAAGAGAAGATGCTAAGCCAACATCAGAGAAATGTGACACGGCCTCAAAATCTCCAGCCCAAACTTAAGGCTTCTCTCCTAAGCCCCTCATGTTGATGGTCAAACAATTATATTGATTTTGTCAAAATGGTACCTTGATTTTTCTTCACACTGTGAAGAGCCAAGGAATAAGTTTGTAGAACTAGAAAGAGCTTATCAGCATTATTTTAACATCTTGTTGTTCTGCTAAGCAACTCTGAGAAGTCAGAGTCAGGAAGAACCACTGTCATAAACTGTTGGTAAATAACAAATACAACAGCTACATATTTTGAAGTATTTTACTTCTTTGTGATTTATTTTGAAGGACACTTGGTCAAAGTGACCTGAACTTTCTGTCGTTACAAGTTAAAACACACTTCTCGGAATCAGAGCAAGAGTTTTTAACCACTCTGACTGTAAAACAGGAAGAACAGATCATAGCTCCACAAAAGTTAAAACAAATAAAAAACGTAAACAAGCTGCAGGTAATTAATTTGACAGGAAAACACAAGAAATTGTTTATGTTCAATAAGAAAACATAACTAACTTACAGCCACAAGTGGATATACTGGATGTCAATATAAAAAGTATTTGTGCAATTTCCCTTCTTGCAACTCCATGGACAGAGATAATATCTTTATAACAAAACAACAGCTTAAGCCACTTTGGTTTAAGCTAAACAACTGTTGTAGAGGCCCAAAGCAGTTATGACACATTGTCAGACAACAGGATTTATGTCAGGGATCTGGATCCAACAAGACTGTTGGCTTCGTGCTCTGTGGCTGCAAGTGCAGCATTGCAGAGTCCAGGAAAACCCCCCTTTGCTGGGGATGAGCAGCCTCCTCTCTCACTGAAGATTTCCAAATTCCACATTTCATTCTCAGACATGCACCAGTCCAGCCACATCCCTGCACCCACACAGCTTGGGTAATGTGGCCTTCTGAAGTGAAATGCCACATCCCTTAGTACAGACTTTTTCCTGACTAATTATGGACAATTCTAGCAAATTACTGACAGGTTTTTTTTGGGGGTGGGGGGAAATCCTCTCCATCAAGTTTTTAATCATCTTCCAAACAACCTTTCCGTAAGATTTAACTTTTAAGCTGAATTATCAATATCAAATGCATACAAACTGCATCCTTAAGTTATAGCTTGGAGGTGGGAAACAAACTGGAATCAAAATGCCAAGAAATATTGGTCACAGCACTGGGGAAAAAGGCAAGGAACTTTTGAAAGGAACTTTTCATTTTTGCTTTTGGAGTATATCCTATAAAGAACAGTGGACAGTTCTGTTCAGTCTTAAAATGTGTGTCTTTTTACTGAAGAGATAATGTAATGAGAAGTTGTCACTTTGCTAAAAATGGATCAATTTTAAACTCATTTCAAAGGAAAGAAGGATTAGAAACCAAAATGCAACTCTCCACAAAATCAGCAGAGTTCAGACAGCAGCACAGTGGTACTGCTCAAAGAGAACAACTGCAGAACACCCCTGGAAAAGGCCATAGGCTTGTGCAGTTGTTCCTATAATCAGAAATTTTCTTACTCTGTATTTACCTGGCTTTGAATTTAAATGTGTTTAAGACAACTGCAGTGATGAAGCTTATCCAAATGAATAGGTGAAAACACCCATGTGTTAATGCTTAAACAGTAGCAGCTGATAGAAGTGCATTTGCTTTCTGGGTGGTGTACAGGAAAGAAAAGGCTCCTGTGGTCTCCGAGAGGATTTAGATTACCAGCTCAAAGAAAATACAAAATGCCTCTAAAGGCACAAACAAGAGTTATCATCACTTCAAAAAAAATCAGTGTAAAAAGGATTTTGATATTCAATAACTGATCCTGTTCTCTTTATTTTAAGGAGGTTGGGTATATCTTGAAAGATCATAAAAGGATCAATTTTGAAATTCACCACCCAGAATTAGTCACAGTGCAGGAATTCCACCCTGGCAGCTATCTTGGCCAGCACATACACCCTCCTGCTAGCCTGCCTGAGAGCAAATTGACTCAAGACATTCCCCAGTCTGAGGGACAAAGTGCTACAGGCCACTATCTGATTTAGATAAAAACAACACACCAAGGGATTTCTCAGCTCTTAGCAGGAAAGAGGTGGCTGAAGGATTACTGGGAAACTACATTTTCTTTCCCTTCCCTTGGTCCCTTAAGGCTTCAAGAGATGATTGTCTCTTCTGTCAGATACAGCCAGGTTTGGTTCCAGCTATTTGACCCCAAAGTACTGTGAATACCTCCAGCAAGAATGCCTTGCAGAGAACAACATCCAGGTTGACCATGAGCTGCTGCTGTGATGCCTGGCTGAAACACAGACCAACACTGACAGACTCAGTCCTTCCTGAGGACTCCTTCATTTAAAGTTCATTGCAATAGTGGTGTCAAGAAAATGCAATTCTCTCTCTATTCTAGTATCATTTTGCCTAAGGCCACAGTGGCTGCATCCTGCCCCTCTAAAAAGATGAGGGCACAGGTTCCAAAAGCTCTGGAGCCCTCACTCTTTAACACCCATTCACTGGGAACAAGCTTCCACCTTCAAAGATGATCATTCAAAATGACAGAATATTGAAGATACAGGGATTTGGTAAATTTGGCCATGGTGAGTAAATCCTACAAGATAATTTAAAATTTAACGTCTTTCTGAGCAACAAGAAAGTCTGAAATCCTCAGCTGTGTGCCCTCTTTTTTTCCTTTGGACTAGAGAGATATAAGAAGTTAGGATTTAGAAGTATAGACTTCATGTATCCAGCTGGCTTTAGGAACAGGCACCTGTGGTTCCTTTCCCAGAGAACATACATACCTAGGAAATTGCATACCTTTAATACACATGACCAAAAGTTTAATTTGTGCCACTTAACGGGCACAACTCTAAATGATCTCACCCAGCTCCCTAACACAGACCAGCAGTGCCAGCACAGAGCCCCACACGAGCTGATTTACCCCACCAAAGATCCCCCTCCCAAAGCAGGCACCAGGTATCTCCATCCTGCCTCTCTAGACACACATTTTCCTTCGTGGTCTTCAAGAGTGATATCTTCATTTCCTCTTCATCAGATGCAAAGTGTTCAAAATAACAGCCTGGTTACTACCAGAACAGTTACTATTATTTTCCAAGATGGGATTAGTTTGGTTGGGTGTTTTGGTTTTATTTTTTTCCTTAATTGGCGCTTTTTTTGTTTTTAAAAAAGCACTGAGAAGGGCAAAAATCACTGAATTGGAGCCAATTCGTTAACACTCCACAGCGTTATGAAAGGCAGAAGGTGTTGCCAGGTGTACACTCATAAGCAACAGAAATTTATGGTGTAAGCAAACATAGATGGAAAAGTCTACTTAGATAATTAGTGCTCATGCAGGGAGACTTTCTGGGCTCTGCTCTCTGCTAACACAAATGTTGGAAAAATTGACACTTTCTACAGTAAATCCAGCTAGAGAGGAAAGGAGAGTGAGGCTTGTCCTCCTCTGCACTGGAAAACATTTTTTTTTTTTTTTTTTGCACCAAGCAGGACCTGAATCAACAGCTCACAAAGCAATGGCTCAACCAAGGCAGCCCCCCAAAAACACTGCAACCATGGGGGCAAGGCAGTGGTGGCAGCCTCAGGACTCAGAGCTGAGCTCTGTCTAGCACAGACAGTTAACTCGTGTCTGAGGAGCACTGCAAACTGCTGGGAGCAGCTCAGCACAGGCTCCAGGTTGGGGATTCCAACCCTGACACGTGGTGACCACCTCAGAAAGGTCTGCTCTTTGGGGAGGAGCTGCTGAGCTGTCGGGGGCGTGAGGAAACTGCTGAGAGAAGACCCACACAGGAGGTGGAGGGGAGTCAGAAATGGCAACGCTTGAACAGCAATTTGCCACCAAAGTCACGCATTCCCAGCTCCTTGGAGAAGAGGGATCAGATGACCGAATCCTGACTTCTGACCTGACCCAGGCAGATACCACGAGGTTAAAGGTCCGTGCACTAACACACAGAGAGAGCTGGCCTCCCTAAAACTCCCTCTTAATCAGTAACCACCAACTCAGAATAAGACATCTAATCTGAAGCTATTTAAAATTCAAACAAACCCTTCCAAGTAATTGCTGTTACTTTCCCTCAAAT
Source organism: Rhadina sibilatrix (assembly GCA_013400275.1). Lineage (NCBI taxonomy): Eukaryota > Metazoa > Chordata > Aves > Passeriformes > Phylloscopidae > Rhadina > Rhadina sibilatrix. Next base: position 133,582 of record VWYO01011281.1, read on the forward strand.
TCTTCTTCCCATTTCAGTTTCACAGGCCATAAACTCTATAGAAAATAATAACTTTTGACTTCCAAGGCTTCCTTTATTAAACTGCCTTACACTCACCAAAGCGGACGGTCATGTTTTTAACAAAGCGGCCAAAAACGAATAGAGCAAAACAGTCTTAATCTGCTTTGCTAAGTCAGTCTTTAGTTTTCCAAATATGTCTCCACAAATAATCCTTAGCTGCACTGCTAGGCTAGAAGCTTGAATTTCAGAAAAAAAAAAAAAAATAAATATAAAATCAGAGCTCGGTAACCGCCAAAGAAACCACCCACCCTTCCCCAGAAGAAAACAACCACCTCTTTCTGCTTCCACGTTTGATCCAAGGCCATTAAAAGATTTTCTGTTGACTTCAGCAAGTTTTTGGTGGGTTTTTTTTTTTT
>VWYO01011281.1:134121-161989 GCA_013400275.1 Rhadina sibilatrix
CAGCTTTGGTCAAGAAGATAAGTTACAAAGTGAGCCCTTACCTTGTACCCTCCAATGCGATGCTCCTGCTTGAACTCCTTCCCGTTCTTCAGCCAGCGCATGGTGGGCGTTGGGTTCCCCATGGCCGGGCAGCGGAACTTGACGGTGTTGGCGGCCGGCACGGCGTGCAGCCTCTTCTCCATTTTGTCCGTGTGCGTCCAGTAAGGCGCCCCTGTTCCGAAGGGACACATCCAGAAAGGTCAGAGCTTGGAAACCCCAGCCCCACCGCCCGCCCCTCCTGTCGCTGTGGGACATGAATGAGGAGACCGAGTCTGGTTCAGAAGGCTGCTCGACCCCTAAATGAGGAGGGGCCCCATGGTNGGAGGGGCCGAGCCGTTTATTTTCCGTGCTTGTTTTATACTTTTACGAAGCACCCACCTTAGAGGTGGGGACCCCAAGTGACCATTGGTCACTTGATGAGACCATCACGCAAAGTCCCTCCTCTGGGAAAGCGTGAGGAAAACATCTTTATTTACAAACAGCATGACCTTGTGCACTATGCAGAGTGCTGGGAAAGAAATTCCCAAAACCAAAACATGAGGCACGAATCGTGGCTACACCCTCCCGCTCTCGGCACCGTCTGAACAGGGTGCGCGGCTTGGGGAGCGTGTGCTGCAAGTGTCAGCCAGGGTCCTGCAAACGGCTCTGGCTGCTGCTCTGGGTGTTTAATTTGTGACAGAATCCCAGTAATTAACCACAGGCAACCTTTGTTTGGCGTATGTCAGCTAAGGCGCAGGGACCGGGCTCCCATCAGACGCTTCTGACCTGGAGCTGAGTTACTGTGATGGCTCAAACTCAGAGTTTTTGGCCCTCAGCTGTGAAGCCAGACAGAGCAAGACAGAAGATGCTTGGAAAACATCAGCCTTCCCCTTTCCCCCTCTGTGAGAAGGGGGATAAAAGCACCCACCTGTTCGACAGCACGCTAAAGCCTGAGTGTGAGATGCCACAGTGAACTGCCATAGAAACCACTGAAATATATTTACAAATGGAACATATTTCTGAAATCTTAACCCAAGCAGAGGAAAACAAATGAGTAAATGGGGATCAGCAAAAACCATTTATCATTTTGGAGGTGTTTCTCACATTAATGAGCCCCTCGAAGTCCAAAGGGTCAGTGACATCCAAAAACATGGCATAAAAGGAGAGTGTCTCTCTCTCTCTCTCTCCCCACGTTTTATGAGGTGATCACTTTTCCCAGACCCTGACATGGCTCTCCTGGCTCTCACTCACTCCTTGCCACATCCTGGCCCAGCCATGTACCCACATGAACATCATGAGAAGCACATTTGTCATGTACCAGTAGAGGAAACACAGCAGAACAAAATTTACAACTACCCATGTTTTTACCCTCACAGAAGTAAACTTGGATACATAGACCCAAAGACAAGGTTACCCCATGCTCTGGATCCTTGCACCACTTCATCTACATTTCTCAACGTCTTCATGGCATTGCTTCAGTTGTCTCACTGTAACAGGTTTGTTTTGTTTTGTTTTTTTTTTAAGTTAAAGATTCAAGATCTGTTTAATAGTAGGAAACATTAATTTCTTTTACAATGGAGTTTTCCTGAAGCAAATCAGATTAGCGTGGAATTTTTAGGACTAGAGGGGTCCAGAAAAATAACTCTGTTTCTCTCAGCCCTGTTTCATTTCCTTCATTAGCAGGCCAACACTCCACTATAAATAAACTCTTCCGTTCCTCAAATATTTATAGCAGTTCTTACAATCAGTGCAAACTCAGAAATCCTGCGACCCCCCTCTCTAAATAAAAATACAGCTGGACAGAAAATACAAGAATAAATCCTTTAACAAAGTCTCTCTCAGTATAAAGAAAACATTCTAAAAGCAAGTCCTATAATGATGCTATGAACGATAAGTGTTTGGGTTTAGTTGTGTTTTTTTTGGTTTTTTTTTTTGCCCGAAGTGGCAATTAGTGTTAAAATTAATGAAGTAGAAAAGCAAAGCAAATTTGTGCATGTAATCAAAATAGAAAATCAAGTAACTATTGAAAATCTAACTGCAACACTAAGAAATTGTTATGCAGACTAAAGTGAATTAGGGATGCAAGGAAAATCACTGTTAACATTATTTGCTAAAAGCAGGATCACATTAAAACAACAGAAGACTTTAAACAAAGCCAACCAGAGGAATTAGCTGCTACACGCAAAGGCCAAATTACATTACAAGTACACCAGGCAAAGGCAGAATTACATGCTGGTTCTGAGGGATTAAAAAGCTGTTTTCCCTGGACTGCCAGAAAGTCTTACACAAGGCACCCACTGCTGGGCCCTACTCACAAAGCTCCCACAAAGTCAAGGCAAACTGGGGCAGGTCAAAGACAACCAACCATCCAAAAAACCAGTGGTATCAGCATCCCAGCCAGAGGAGAGTGCTTACTTCAGCCTCCAAATGGATGCTGCCAACCCAGCAACTCTGTGGCCAGCATGGTCACTTCTCATCACATCCATCACAGGAACCTTGCTCACAAAGAGCTGACACGCAGCCACGGGCCAGCACAGCCTCTGAGCTCCACAGCTCGCCCATGGCACAGCTGCTCTGCAGCCCACGGGCTGGAAGGGCCAAGCTCTGGCAAGCTCCCATCAGGCTGCAGACTGGGACCAGGGTGGTCAGGATGCAGCCACCAGCAGCTCCCCAAAGCTGCTTCATGCAGCCGGGTTTGTACTGCGCTGCAGTGCAGCCCATCCTCTGGTTTTCTTGAAAATAACTATCCTTTCCATCAGCAATCTGCTCCTGGAAAAGCTCCAGTATGACAAAGGCACAGAGGAAAATCTCTGACAGAGATGGGTGCAGAAAAGAGACCAGGCAGATGCAGGCGGGAATGAAGAGAAGTGACTCAGGTTTGTCCCACAGGAGGGGAAAGGAAACACCCCAGAAGAGGAGAAAGGTCTGTTTGGAAAGCTTCCCCTTCACACAGCTCTCAGCATAACCTGCAATGCTCCTAAATTACGGGTCAGCTTGGAGAAAAACATGCAGACATCACATATGGAAAACACCATCTGAAAATCCTCCAAGACATCCTACATTTTTCACTGGCAGCTCCTCAGCATGCTCAAGGAAAAGGCAGCAATATCCACAGACTGTCACACTTGCCCTCAAATTGTGCTTTCATCCAGTGATTGATCTGATTGGCACACAGCATTCTTCTCTACAGATTAAATTATCATAACCTAAAACATGTTTTAGTGCTTCTATTTGTCTCGAGAGGAAAAACACTGAGCTCCACCAAAACTGATAATGAACATTGTTAATGAGTAAATACCAGCAGGTGCTGACTGCTCTCAGGGGCCATGTCCATCACATCCCATCACTGCTGCCAGGACAGGTGAAGAAGGTGGCACCACTGCTCAAAGTTCACAGCAACCACAGGGCAGACTCCAGCCTGAAGCAGTAACGAGCAGCAGGGGAATGGGTGGGAATTCCTGATTGCCTTTAGAGTTCTCATTAGTGAAGAAAATATCCTGCTGACCCCCACTGCACAGACATTACATCTAATCAGCCAAATCTCCTGCATGTGAAATTGAAATTAGGAAGCCCAGGGGACCACTTCACTTCAGGACTCTTCAGTTTTTATTTGGACTTATCTAATACAAAGGAATACAAAAGTAGTCAACTCCAAGCCTGCCTGACAAGCACCTCAAGCAGGCAATAGAGCACCATAAGTGACCACATCAAACCCCTCCAAGGTTTTCAGTACTATTGTATTTGACCTTTAATTAAAAAGCACTTCTAGGCAACTTCCAATTTTTGCTGCTCCCCTGAGTGGGTTTCCACTCTACAGGATTTGATGAATTTGAACCTTGTTTCATCCTCTCTGAAACTCTTCAAAGCATGAAAGGAACAGCATGTGGATTACATTTAGATACTTTTTGTTCTTGGTGCCAATTTACCATTGCTTGGCCCAGAAGAAATTGTTTAAAGGGCGATAAGAAAATAAAAAAAAAAGTCATAAAGCTTCCAGTTGCCTGACCAGAATTCAAGGCAGAGCAGCAGCATCTTCAGGGCTACCTAGAGGTCTACAGAATAAATGAGTTGGTGGACTTGATTGCAACCACCACGACAGCTACTGCCTTGCCAGCACCAGGTCAGGATTATAGAAATCCCTCAAATTAGGGCTACCTCTCCAAATCACAATGGGGACAAGGCAGAAAGTGCCAGCAATGTCCTTCCACTGCTGCCAAAATGACGATCAGCACCTAAGTTTGTAAAAGTCCTTGAAGATGACCCTCCAAGAACCAAGCTAAGGCCCATCTTTAGGGTAACAAAGAGGAAAACTCGAGTTGCCAAGAAAGCCTTTTCTGTGGAGAAAGGGGACTTTTGCAGTGGAACCAATCCTGCACCTTCCCCACGAGCACTAATCCCTTCAACAAAAGCTGGAAGTAATAAAAAGCTATTCAGGATGCAGTCTGGAACAAATCTACCACAGTGGGTTTTTTTTCAGACAGTTAAAGTATCTGTCAAGCTAAAGGGACAGCAAACACAGAGTGAAATCTGCTCTGCGTGCCTCTTGCTGAAAAATACACACAGGGCCAGTGGTCAAAGGCACATGGGTACACACCAGTGCCCTCCTCTCCCAAGGAGGAGCTGCTCCTCACATCTACAGAGTCACCTACAGCCTCCACTGACTTCAAGAGCAATTGTATTTTCTGAGCAGCCTTGAAAATGACACCAGGTTTCCTCAACAGCCTCTTCACCTGCATTTGGAAACCTTGGCCTCTGAAAAATGTATTTGCAACAGAGGCAAAGAAAATAAAACAGCTTAAAAGAATACTTGGCAGTGTAAATAAAACAGTTCTAAAAGGTTTGTTTTAGTTTTAAGTATGCAGGAATGAGAATGCCAAGGTTCAGCTTCCTGTTGAAGGCACTACAGCCATTTCCTGCCTCATCTCATCATAATTAACATGCCAAGACAGCTGGACTTTATCAGAATTGTTTCATCAAAAAGCAACAACCTTTGAAGACCATGGCCTTTTGTTTCCATCAGTAAAGGCATAACCAGGCCAATTTCCATTGCTTATCCTTAATGATCACAGCTGTAATTTGTATGTAAATTATCAGTTAAATCATTTGAGATCTGCAAAGCTCAAACCATGATTGAGGAAACACATAAAAGACTTCTGGAAAGGAGCAGCAGCCAGGGGCTCTTGTGAGGTCGTGGACTTCCCCAGGCTCAACACACCACAGGCAGGGAAGGTAAAGGGCACTTGGCCATCGTGTTCCACTGCCTGCCCCACAGCACACACACAGGGAAGGAAGACAGAGCTCCTGGTTCACTCTTCCATCTGCCTTGTAACACAGTATCTTCAATTGATCTGGTATCCTGGGTGAGACAGAACATTTGGAACTTACCAGGCACTAGGCACACCACACCAAGTCCCATCCCTGACTTACACACAGATGTCAAATCACAGCCCTCTTCCAGCAGCCTCGTATTAACCCAAGGGAGTTACTGCAACTTTCCCCTGAGCACAGAACACTTGGAGGGACATGGTGCCGTGACCCTTCAGCCATTGTCCTGCTTCCAGCTCAGACCCAGGGAGGCTGTGCTGCTCCCTCAGCAGACAGTGGGCACCCTTTAAAGAGAAATCCAACAAGGAGTTGCCTCTGGAATGCTCTGCCCAAGCCCAAATCTGTCTCCTTGCAGTTTCCTCCCTCCCATCTCCACGGCCACGCTTTCCCGGGCATCCGCGATGTTTAAACGTTCGTGCTCGAGGAGGCATCTTTCACTCAGAGCAGGGAAAGTGTGCCTGGCCCCTGCTGCAGCACGCACCCCTGTCCCAGCAGATGGACACTGTCAAGGGCCTGTCACCAGCTCCCCAATCAAGATTGATTCACAGCAGCTTAAAATGATAGCTCGTTTTACAAGAACGTCATTAGCGCAACCACCGGGCACCGCTCCCTGTCACTGCAAGGGCAGGAATCCTTCTGAGGCCATTACAGAGCACAGCTGCCCAGAGGGCAGGTCCTTTACTTATTGCAAAAGCCATTTATGCTCACAATGGATCACCAAAGCCACCACTGCAGATCAGAAGCTCAACTGTCACCAAAAATATCGCAAGCCCTCTTCTGACCAACACCAGTAAAGCTTTAAGGAACAGCAAACACTGGGAATGTTTCCTAAAGGGAATTTCCAACCATGGTTCCATTTCAGGGCTAACACTGCCTGGATTGGTGGGTTTTACCTAGACAACCTCTTTTAAAAGCAGTGTCCCTTCTCCAAGCTCTCCAATCCTCTCTGCCACCGCATTCCTCTGTCAGGGCAGCCTCCAGCTGCCTGATCTCAGCCCCTTGCAGAGGCACCTATGCATCAGCCCAGGGTTAATCACATTAACAGATGGCAGAGGCCAAACAGGCAGCTAGGAACTTATATCACTTTAAATAGCATCTAGTGTTTCACAGCTTCAGGCCAGGGGCAGCGGCACACAAAAGGCACTAACCAGGGGAGCCGAAATCAGGCTCGTACTTTATCACCTGAACAAGTGTTCCAGGCTGCAGTGCAGCTGCCAGCTCCTGATCAGGCTGAGCAGCAAACACACTCCCTGCCCACCACTGTGGGTGCCACTCACTATCATCTCCCCCAAAGGATTTCTGTGCTCCCTGTGTTATTGACTTTCCCAGGCAGCAGCGACAGCAAAACCACCAGGCACCGAGGGGGTTCTGCAACACTGCACAGTGGCAGAAGGAGCCAACATGAATTATATATACTTTTTTTTTTTTCTCTCTCTCTCTAAAGGTGCTCTATTTAGAGCTTATTAATAGCTTTACGAATTCTCTAAAGGGGATGAAGTTTAACGCATTCGGATGGGTTTAAGACTCTTTCAGCCCAATTTCACCGTGCATAAAGTAACATAAAATGTGGGTTTAGCACTGAATTGCCTGCTTTGCAACAAACCTTAAGGCCCTTTGCAGACAAAAGAACCTCACTGCCTCCACAATTCATTCTCCCTGGGGAGATTTCTGCTTAGATTAGGGATTGAAGGATTTTCCTCATTACAGCCTAATTTTTTTTTAAAAGTTTTCATACCACCTTTTAACAAAATGAGCTGGGTCTTTATTTCTTCTGTTGAATTTGTGCTCAGGTTCAGGAAAAGTTAGTTCATCTGTGAGAGTCTAAACCAGACAAAGATGGAACTTCGATTCAGGAAGAAAGGAAACTGCAGAAATGCCAGGAAGAAGGGAAGAAAAGAAAGTACAGACCAGAAAAGCACGTTCAAAAGAATATTAGTTTATTTTTATTTTTCTTTTCCAAGTTACCAGCTACGTGAAACAGAAAACAGAGGAGGACAAAGACACCACTATTTGACAGTACATGCAGTTAACAATCAAGAAGCTCTGAAGACAGGAGTGCAAAAGATGGGACATAATTTTCCACGTGGATCTTGCTAGTGACTTCTGGCAGTTGGCTGTTACTTACTCATCTGGTTGCTGTCATTCACAAAGTCCTCGGACCCATCATTGTCGTCTTCATCATCCCCAGAGGAAAGAGCATCTGCACATTAAAAACAACCAAGTCTTTAAGCCAGCCTATTTTTCTTTTATTCTTACAGACAAATAAATTGATAAGCTACGTCTTTTAGACTACAGAGTGTATCAAGGAGAACAAGTGTTTGTGTTAGTTGTGCAGAAGCTAGAGAAAATGAAAATCCAGCCACAAAATGTGCTATTTCCAGGTGAAATTGTAAAAAAGCTAGCTAATAGTCCTGAGGTGCTACAAAGATTCCCAAGGGAGTTTGCTAATTGCAAAAATATCTTTCCACTTAATATTTAAACTTCCGTTAAAGAAATGCAGTTGAACGGAACTGAGAATCTCCAGAACAATGTCCCTCTAAACTTGAAGGATGCAGAGCACACATTGTCCTCTTCTGATGCAGGGGGCAAAAACTTGCATTCATTCTACTGGCTTTATCATCATCACAGCTGTCTAACTGAATCCTGTCAGAGTGGCATAAAACAGAGAGCTCTACAGCAGCTGTAGAGCCCACGGAGCAAAAAAGTGTAGATAGAAACTGAGCCCATTTCAGGGTCAGGACAAGGAGAAAAATCCCCCAGACGGCTACAAAACTCATCTTAACTTGCTGTGCCCGAGTGGACTGTTTCATGTTAGGTCACAACGTGTCTTAACATCACATTTTACAGCTTCTGCATGCAAAAAAAAACAAAAAAACAAAACAACAAAACCTGTGTGCGACTCACTCACCTGTAACATTTACAATGAAGTACAGAGTATCACTGTCTAGGGTCCTAACAGCAGTGCAAGCATAGAGGCCCGAATCTCTGGCCGTGGCATCCTTAATTTGTAAGTACTCCCCAATAATCACTGTCCTATTGTCAGGCCCCAAAGGGAGCCCATCCTTAGTCCAACTGATCATGACGGCGTCCCTCAATTGACAGCGCAACTCAAGCGGCTCTCCCGGAAGGGCTGAGTAAACGTCTGGCTGAGAGATTTGGTATTTGGTTGGCGGCTCTGCGAAGGTGGAAGGAAAGGAGGAAAAAGCAGAAGAGAAGGGAAAGGAGAGAATTTCCAACATAGGTCAGTGAGGGCCCTTTTTCATCCGCGGCAATCAAGTTACGTTCAATAAAGAGTTTCATCCAGACCAGCCCGGCGGGCTGTGTGGTAAAACCCAACCACACGCAGGTTGTGTTCAAGAAGCTCGCTGCAAGTAAAGCTCAGGCACTGCTGATCAGTGTCTTGGCATGTCCCTTGTCCCCAGTGCCACCCCAAGACATGACTCTTCTCATCAGTCACAGAGAGCAGGGGACAATGAGGGTTGCAGAACTGGAGGCTTCAAAGGGCTTGTAGGAACAGGAGGGGTTCAAAAGGCAAATTCTGTTTTCTGTCTTAGCATTTGGGTCCACAATTCAAATGAATGATTATCTTTCCCCGCCTGATTTTGTTATAAGTTGCTTTTTAATTTTTGAAACCTGGGAAGTGCTGTTTTGAAAGAAAAGGATTCCCAAAACCCCTTTCACTCAGTAAGCTAAGAAACACGAGTTCCCATACACAGCATATATGATGTCTTTTATTTTTCTCCCCGTGCCCATCACAAAGCCTCTACATTTGCCTTCTACACTACCAGCCCTTCTCTCCATGACAGTAACTTTTTCCTTCAAATTCTTTTTTGCTTCATCACTTATTTCACAACTTCTCCCAAGTGGAATACAGCAGAAACCCAGGAGCACAAGCAAAGCTTTCGAAGGCAAAGTATGTGCAGGAGTTCAGAACGAAATGGCTCATCCGTCAGCTCCCTTTTGTAACCCAGTAACAAGAATGTCAAACCACAGCCTTTTTCCAAAAAAACATCCTTGGGAAACTACATCTGCCTATAGTTACCAGAGCTCCATCCCTCCCTTGCAGGGCCAGCTCTCAGCAGGAGAGAGGAACTGCAGCCCTGGGCACTCCAGACTGTCTCCACAGTGCAGTGGGAAGGCTCAGCACACCTACAATGAACATACAGGCACTGCTTCTGGAACTGGTTTCTCCCTGCCACCACGCCATCCCTCTCCCAAGGGCCTCACCAAGGGTGGCAGGAATGGTAAATAAAGGAAAGAAGCACAGAGGCATCTTCTGTTTGCTCATGGGGAGGGTCAGAGTGCACAGACAGCTGCTCTCCGAGCACCCCGGACACATCCTGCCCTGCACAGGCACCAACTGTGCACCCAGGAATAAATAAAACACCTCTCTGTCTGCTTGGGACTCCCAGGGAGTACTAAAAGGTGACTCTTTGATGTCCACACTTCCTTCAAAGAATGCCAAAACCCTGAAACCAGTGTTCCTCATCCTTGATTTTCTCTATCAACAGGGTGCTTGCCTGAAACAAGCACCACGTCTGAGCAGGCCTGTAGGTGGGAGTCTGGAAATGCTGAAGTTCTGTCAGGAGTTGAGTTTTGTGCAAGGAGCAGGGAGTTGGACTTGATGGTCCCCATGGGTCCCTTCCAACTCGAAATATGATTCTGTGAGCACCAGAAGGGCCCAGCACGGCAGGGGACTCATGCCTTTAGATATCAGGTTCTACTGATGGACTTGGAGACCCAGCTCCTCTCCCACTCATCCTGCAATCCTGTCATTACAGAAATGTGCCCTATCAAAGCTTCTCCTGCTTTTTTCATCAGGGCAAACATGTTTTCTCAAAGAACAGATTTGACACACACATCACACCAAGGTGGCACATAAAACCCATTCCAACACAACCAGTCATGAAGGCTATAAAGCTTCTTGGATTTAGATTTTATAACAAGGTCTCTAAAACTTTCTAGCGTGCAGAGTTCCACCTCAAGAGTCTAGGACAGGCTCCAATACAGATTTATACCCCTTATAAACTAATTCACTCTTGCTGATACAGTCACGAACTCACAGATCTGCAATGCAGGTGTTTCACTGAGTGCTACATTATGCTCTTGGAAATGGAATTTCCAGAAGGAGCATGGGCTCCTTTCTACATATATTTCATCACAGTAATGAATGTGTTTGAGTCTGCTTGAGAAAGTTTTTTTTTTAAATTAGATTTCGCTTAGTAAGACTTCTTTGTAATGCCCTACCTGCAAAGAAAACTTCTTTTACAAGAGTTTACACCATGCCAAAAATGTAGGAGTCTAAAAATGTTTTTGTTTAAATTTTTTTAAAAGCCACCTTGGGTGATGATACCTCAACCCTCTTTAAAGTGCATTAGAGCCTTCTGCTGAACACTGCCAGGAAACTCACAGGATGAGCCCACACACAATTAAAAGGAAATTAAAATGAAAATAATTTTTTAACATCACATCCCATATTTCATCTCTTTTTAAACTACTAACCCCAGACTTGCACTTTCAACACAAATCCAAATCCAAACTTGAGAACAGTAATTTATTTCAAAATTACAAATCTAAAAAAAATGTCTTTTACAAACAAAATCACTAGTACACTAAAGAAAAACAAGTTTCAAACAGGTATTAGCATTTGGAATATATTATCCTCTTCCATTTCTTTTTCTCCAGAGTATCAGGGAAGATGCAGCAAACTGTTGTCATGATATAATGAAGTCATGTTTGGAAAATTGTGAGTTATTTCAGGTAAGCCTTTGTGTTGCCAAACTAGAATGTAGCAGCACTTAAGACTGTCACTTTTTATAATGTTTGCCTATAAACTTTTTTCCAGTGTGGGTTTGAAATGGTGCCCAAAAGCAAACAGAGAACAGGTGGGATTCTGAGGCACGAATCCACCCAACAGCTTCACTGCGAAAATCAACCAGTTCAAACTGTTCAGAAACTCCCATCAGCACATAAACAACCTATGCTGCAAAGTTAACTCCCTCTGGGACACTACACGTGGATTCTTGCACTGCTCTGAAATTTAGGGATAAATTTTGAACTCATGTCCATGCTGTACCATCAAACCAGTGGCTCCCCTGTGGCTGACAGCAGGATTCTTTCCCTGCTCCCCAGGCAAGGCTCAATGACCTGCTATCATATCCAGCTCCTCCAGCCCTCTTGGAAGCTCTGCCTTGGAACTGGACCCTCAGCCTTGACCAGAGGCATGTGAACCAGCCCCTTGCTGGGTTTGTCACATTAGATAGAAAGATGTTTTACAGTGAGGGTGGCACTGGCACAGGTTGCCCAGAGAGGCAGTGGATGCCCCATCCCTGGAAATACTTAAAGCCAGGCTGGACAGGGCTGTGAGCAGTCTGGTCTGGCTGAAGATGTCCCAGTACCTTGCAGGGAGGTTGGACAAGACGACCTTTAAAGGTCTCTTCCAACCCAAACCACTCCTTGATTCTAAAGAGGCACAAGATTCCTTTTTAAGCAAATCCTGCAAATCCTGTAACTGTGGCATTGGTTCCTCCTGCAATTCACCTGGATTACACCAGTCTGTCACCCCTTAGAACACCAAACAAGCAACAAAGGGATGTGCAGAATGACTCTGGATGTTCTCAAACACTGCAGGACAGGGGAGATTGCTTCTGCTATTTTCTGCTCTCAGCTACATCCTTATTCCTAACAGTGGTGCACACAACGTATTTAAACTTTATAGGTGGAGCTGTTGAACAATACTGCCATGGAAAACCAAGCTGCTGTTAAATAAACAGCTGTGAACTTTTTTTCTCTGCCTGCTCATGCAGCCTCACAGCATGGTTTATGCCATCCAGCCATCAAGTGGAGTAAAGACTGTTTGTATAAAAGCCATGACCACAATAGAGGACTGGGGACACTCTGACTGCTCTATTTCAGATCATTAAGATACACAACTGTATTCCAAATCATGTTCCTGTTCCAGATTCGGTCACTGAGCGATTTATACTTCCTTAGGTTTCAATTATTATTATCGTTATTATTATTATTATTAGTCTCCACCTAATAAAATGTTAACAAAGAGCTGCTTATCTTAAGTCTCAAGTCATTTAGTTACTTAGTTACAGAGCAAAATAATGACACAATCAGCTAATAGCTAACCCCAGCAAAGACTCTCACACAGCTCTCCAGAACACAAAAGCCTCAGACCCCATCAAGCCACTTTCACTTCAAAAGGCTTTAGTAAATAACTAAACACTCACCACAGTGTGCCCAGAAGGGTCAACAGACCTGACCTGTCAAGAATCCAAGAGGTTCATTGCAAAATTGAATGTCCCCACAGGGAACACCAGGCTGCCAACCACCACTGCTGCTGCTGCTTCTCCTGCCCTTCCTCACGGCTTTCCTGTCATTGAGGGAAGTCCAGCAAGTCCATCCATGCTGGATGAACAACATGGAATGGGGATGTCAAATAGGTCTCATGACTTTTTGCAAGTCAAGCCCAAGGCTTGAGGCTTTGTCCAGGAGGCAGCCCAGGTAACACCAGTCAGGTGTGCAGCCTTCCCTCCCACCTCCCAGGGACAAGATGATGGGATTCTCACTTAATTTAAGCTGGGAGAACAATATTAAGAGCATCTCATCTCCTCTTCAGACAATGGATGACAAAATCAGCCTGCAAAAGACAAGCCACCAGTTTAAGAATGCAGAGAGTCATTCCTGGCCATGGTGACCATCTCCCAACAGCAAAACAAAGGCTCCTCAGACAAAGGGGCACAAAGCAGTGTTTGCAATTCATCCATCAGCTGCTCCAGAGCCACTGGATTCCTGCTGTCCCATTTGTACTGCCACTGTCAGCCAGCTGCCAGCTCTGCCTCCGCCAGGCACCATCAGGAAGTCTCTGTTCTGATAAAGCGCTTTCCTTTCCAAATTGCTACAGTTCCTCCCATAATTTTAAAACACTAACAGTTTATTTTTTTTCTAAATCCATTGTCCCTGAACAAGACTCCAAAGAGCACGAATCATTTCCCCCCCATCCAATGTATAAAAACCTTAGTTGCTCAAACCTGATGAAGAAAGATCTGGGCCTTGTAGAAGAGCTTCAAACAAAAAACTTGAAAGATCTATCCATGATAGTTACAGACATAAATATGTGGCAGATTCTAAGTCTAGTTCCTTTAACACAAACTCCTGGGCTGCTTTATTTGATAGATTTTCACAAAACAAAGTGCCAGATTCTTCAAAATAAGTTTGTCCTGGCATGTTTGTCAGTACTGTTGTCCTTATAGAATAAGGACATAATCATCTGATGGGTAAAGAGACAAAACCAGACCAAAAAAAAAATAAAATTACGTAAGGAACTGGAATAATTCTCTTGCCCTGGAAATGAACATTTGCAAAATAAAGTTGCCACATCATACGTGGCTGGTGCTCCAGCAAGTGTGGAGCTTCCAGCCACACTGACCTGCTGGAGCTTGGACCTCCACACCATGTCAACTCCTATTGAGTGCTACATATAATAAAACCATCTCAAAGAAGTGAATCTCCTCCAATTGCAATAACTTGCCAATGTCATCACGGGTAAGGGAAAATATTACACTGCACTATATCTTGTTTTCCTAAGCTTCGAAGGCTCAGAAAAATAAAAAATTCTGGTGAGCGAACAAAGCGTTTTGCCACTTGTCGGAATCCTCGGGCAAGGAAAAAAAAACAAAACAACTCTGCATAGGTTTTTATCCCCAAGTGAGTACATCCCACCTGTCTTGGGTCATACTCCTTGGCAGCAGGTAGCAGTCCCCAAGCAGCATTTGGCCCTGGCCCCATCACACCCAGCAGAGAGCAGAGGGACCAAGTCCTGCGAGGATGGTCCCCTGCTATGTTGGTTGACACAGGTGAGGGACACAAAAAGCTTCATCAGGGCTTCGAAGGCTGCCAAGCAGTTGGGTGGATGTGTCTCACTCACCCCACGGTTAAGGAAAGACTGGTTCTTAAAGAGAAAGAAATTATACTTGTCTGGGCTCCGTGCAGAGATTAAAAATTCCTACAACTCGCAGCCTGATTGCTCCTACCTGTCTTTATAGAGGTGATTGTTGAGTTACAGCTGCACAAGCACGCAACCTGCGTCAAAAACGCCAAGTATCACATGCTCCTGGGCTTGGCCGTGTGCTTTGTGCTGCTGGAAGCCAGGCCAGGGAAGACTCAGAGCATGCCAAGTTCAAAGTAAACAGCAAAGAGACCAGCAAGGCCACCTCCTGCTGCTGGGAACTGCCCTGCCACACTTTCTTCCTGTTTGTCCCCATTCCTCACGGTCTGCTCCTTGCAGGATGAGGAGTTCTTTACACAGCAGCACCATGGGACTGATCTCCAGAGAGGGCCAGAAACAGGAAAGCACCAGGATGGCTTCTGCACGAAGACTTGGCCACCGTGGAGGGAAACAGCACCCTCAACCTTCAGAAGCCACACCAAACCTCCTAAAATTACTGCACTGCCTTTTGTAGTTTCATCAGTTTGATGAGTAACTAAAGGCCATCTTCAGGATGTGAATGTTTGGTTCCAGGCACCAGATCTTGACCATTTCTGTTCAAGTCATAAACTCCACCATCTGCCTAAAAGTAAGAGTGAGAGTGTCTCTGCTAAGTGAACTGAGGAGTACAACAAACCTAACACACATATAACACAATCTCAAAAATAATTAACTGCTCTTCCAACTCATTACAGAAGAGTCTTCTCATGTAATCTATTATACAATACAAAGGGGAAATGAATCACGTTTTGCCAGAACCTCAAATGAAAAGCTGAAAAAAAAAAATTAATCTTCTCTTTCTAAAAAAGCAGAATTTGAAACAAGGAACATTTTCTTATTGTTTCTTCTTTCAGCAAGAGAAGAACTTCAAATCTCCCTGACTGAATTCTGCACGTAACCAAGTGGCAGAGCAATTAAACCAGCTCCTGTTGTTCAACCCAGCCTTAAAGTTTGCTTGGGAAAGGCTCCATAATAAGATATACAGCCTTGGGAAAGCTTACGAGCACATATATTTGGTTGCAAAAGGTTTTTCTTGGGTTTAGAATTTTCTTCCATCTATTCCAGTCTGTAACTCTTGTTCAGGTTCTTTATTTGCATTTCAAGAGCAACATAAAACCTGAACAGAACGTAGCAGAGATCCAAACATAAAAACAGAACCTTTTTTTTCCAGGTTTGCCAAAGGCCATGCTCAAGACTATTACTGCTCAACGTGCAAAAGAAATAAATTACAACTGGGAGGTTAAAAATTGCACAATTCAATGTTGCAGTGTTAGTTCTGGAGGCAGAGAACATCTATTCAGATTCCCTACAAGCAAGTCAGCAGTTGTTTCTTTTGTACACGGTCCCATTTTTACTTGACTATACAAATCCTCTTAATTTTAGCAGCTCGTCTGGAAGTCTCATCTTGCCTGCTCCCCTGAAATTCATCTCCCCCCCACTTCCTAGAGCGGGATTTGAAAATAGTCACTGGAAACAATATCCCCAAAACATCCTCTCAGCACTTTTGAGAGTCCCATCCACAACTCACACGGATACAAACCACGGGATACTCTCCAAACACTTCAAAGCCTCAAGGCATACCAGGCTCCCTTTCAACCGAGAGCAATATTTAGGCAAGAGGCATCACAGCTTGTTTAATTCCAGCTCCACACAGAGGACAGTCTCCAGTGGGGACAGAGAAAGAGCAGCACAAGCCCTGAAGTGAAAAGCCAGGCTGGCTACCTGCCCTTCCAGGTGGCACACAACCACCCACACAACGCTCCACTTGAACTTCCAGACACCTCCGTCACTCCTGATGGAACCAGTGGCTCCTGGGCACTTTGCCATGCTAAGGAAGAGGGTTCAAATGCTTTCTGAATTGCTACAAGAGCTATTACTGAGCTGTGGTTCACTGCAGATTTATTAGAGAGTCTCCACTTTAATCCTGCACGGGTGAGATACCTGTGTTACCCTGCTGAGTAAACAGTATCAGGGCAATCTGGGTACTTCAATACTGTAGTATCTCAACAGCACTATTTTTCATGAATAAACAATGTTTAACAGAACCACGCTCAAGAAGTACTCAAAATTCGAACTGGGTGTTTAAAACTATTTTCAAGAACTGTCGGGTGGTGTTCAGAATTAGAAGTTGTATTACTTTCCTTGAAACAAATTAAATATTGCAACACTGAGACACTGAGCTTTCCAAACTTGCAAAGCCAGTCTCCCGAGAGAGAGCAGGTTCTGCTCCTGCCAGCAGCTCACCTCTCCACACAGCCCATCCTAAAGGAAACGTAGCATGAACCTCACTGAGGTTTTCTACCCCATAACTCTTTACTACAGTTTAAAAACTAAGCTCTTGCCTGGTGTTCTGATCAATTTCTGTCCATCCAACCACACCTGAACCTCCTGCAGCCCACCAAGGCATCCCCAGCCATAGCATCCCACTCCAAACCCCACTCAGAAACAGCCAAAAGTCCCCTGGGAGAAAGCCTGAGGTGTCACCAAACTCTTTTCCTTCCATGTAACAAAACTCTCTTCAAAACAGAAAAGCTAAGAGGGGAAAAAAAAAAAATAAAATTCAAATACAACCAAATTAATGATTTTCTCATCCTCAACCAGCCTCTCATGCTCATTTTATTCCCTTCCCGGCCTTCAACACATTTCCCTTTCCAGTAAACCCTCACAAAATGCAAGCCATTTCCTTGGTACAAAGGAATTTTCCCCTCTTCCCAGTTCTTGTGGCTTTGCTTGACACGGTGAATGTCCCAAACTGATGAGCCAGTTCTTTTGTGGGGAAGGAAAAGCAATAATTACACACAACCTGCAACGTGTGAGGAGGGGAATGAAAGTAGGTCAGGTCTCAACTCTTCAGCTTCACTGGGGTTCACCAAATGCTTTCACTTACAGCCACTTTAAAAATACAATTAAAATAATAATAGCACAGCAAGTGAACAAAGCAGCACCATAGAATTCAACTGTTCTTTCCCTTTCTTTGATATGGATAATGGCATTTGTGCGGTGACAAGAGGCATAAAAACCTGAACCAGCAGAAAACGAAGCCCACAAGACACATCCCAGTTTCAGGTGCTCTGATACTCAGAAGTCACAGAAAAACAAACCCATAAAAAGGCATTTCTTTGGGAAAAAAAAATTTAAAAAAAAAACAAAAACAAACCAACCAACCAAAAACCAACCAACCAAAGAAACCACCAGTGATAATTAAGAGATGGGAAAGGACAATCTGGAGACGTACATAATCGGTTTACGAATTATAAGCTGGTTTGGAAAGTTAAAAAAAAAAAAAAAAAAAACCACATTAAAAAAAAAAAAAATCCACTCCTCTTACAGAATCTCTTGTTTTGCAACCGTCCTGGTTGGGAAGCACAGTCCCCAAGGAGCAAATGCCAAGGCAGTTCTGCTGACGCTCCCAGCTCCGATTGAAACCCGAAGGGCCAAACTTCCAGCACAGCCCTGGCACTCCCAGTGCACGTTTCGTAATTATAACAGGAGCTGTTGGCTGCTGCACTCCTGCAAATCTGGTCCTTATTTAAGATCTGACTCTTACAAAGTCGCTCCAAAGTTGCTCAGTTGCTCCAACTTCTCTTTCAATCAGCTCAGAAGTCAGTTTAGTCCCTGGTACTGCAAGACGGCATCTGTGATTTGGGGAGCGTGCTGTGCCAAATCTCCCTGAAAAAAAAACCCCACTGCAAACACACACTGCAACGTGCTGAGCCTAAACTCAAAGGTCTGAGTTCCAAATCAGTCTCCAGATTGCTCAGAGGATGATTTTACACTGGCAGGCTCTGTGCCAAACCAAATATTGCCCCGTTTCCCACCGCCACCACTAACACAAACCAGTGTCCTCCGTGGAAGATGCTCCCACTTGTCCAGATGGGATTCACAGTCCCTTTTCAGCCTGAATTTTGCACTTTTTTAACTGCACTGAAATAAATCTTCTCCTCTAGTCAAACCAGGTGTGCTATTACACACAGACAAGACATAACTTGCCAAAGTGGGTGATGGTTCTTTTAAAAACACAAGATCTAAACTGCTCAGGAGCGCTGCTTCGAAGAAAGTCTAAAGCTTCAATCTTGAAGAGTCTCAAAATGTTTAACACTTAAAAATCTTACACTTCCAATACAAAATTTTTCTCTAGAAATGACAGAAAAAGACATAATTAAGTATTTTTTTCTAGCGTACCCATCTGATCCTGAACTAAACACCCATTTCAAGAAGACACTAATCTCAGAATGTTTTTGTTTAAAGCCATTTAAAGATCATTTCGAGTGAAGCTGGGAAGCTGGATATAGAAATAAGCTCATTAAGAGCTACGCTATGGGTATTATTAAAACACCACAATAGTCCATCGTCTCATGCATACACAGCCTTGCATAACTGGAGAGGTCAGCATTTTCATTGTAAATTCTGCTTTCAGGGGCTTCAAACTTGCCTGTGAAAAAGCTGCTATGGCCTGAAATTTGTTGCTATTTCCCTGCCAAGGAAGAACTATTTTAACGTTAGGAAACTATGCATTCATTGGAGTCGGTCGCTGGTTTGGGGTTTTATCTATACAAGTGGTTTTAAAATATATATATATAAGAAAAGCCTCACAATTCAGCATCTTTGAAAATCTCCTGGCTCAAAAAAACCCCCCCAAAAAAACCCCAAAAAACCAAACCCTCACTAAAGGAATCAAATTCCATAAAGTTAACAATTATTATACCCCTTCAAAAGGCTTCAACTGGATGGCAGATAAGCCTAAAACACGCAATTATTTCTGCTACTTTGCAAAATAGTAGCCACACTGGGAGACTACCAACTCCCAGTGCCTCATCAACACGAACTGTAAATAACAACCCTACCCACGTCCAATTAGTTTGAAGCTCAAGACCATGCCCCTGCTAAAGGGCTGCAGATTTGAAACACAGAATGGACACATTTAGACTGATTTAATCTGGCTGCTTTGTACAATTCCCCAGAACCTCAGCTAGCAAATCCTGTACTGGGCCAAACAACTTACTGAACCAGATCCCTGAAAGGGCATCCAGCCCTCACCCGAAGCTGTGGGGATGTCACATTCCTCCATAATGGGCTTTAATAACTGCCCTTTCCTGGAAATAAAATTAAAAGGAAAATAAATGAAAAAGATAAAGCCGACTCCGGTTTAACTGATCGGTTTGAATTCTTAATTTAATTTGCAGATATCAAAGCCGCTGCTCTTGTTTAAGAAAAAAGAAAAAAGACAAAACAAAGCAGTCAAAAGGGAACCCTGAGTGAACAATTTGCTTTATTTTTTCCTAACAAACTAGAAGCAGCCTTCTGGTGATTCTACACCACCTCTGTCCCAGGAAAATGATGGATGTGCAGAATCCCCCCAGTCCTGTGACCTCTCGGCAGGGTGGCACTGGCTGGAGAGGACCCATGAGGACACCCCAGGATGGGGGGTGGGACAGAGGGCATCCCACTACCACAGCATCCCTCCTCCACACACTCTGGAGCACCTCAGAAAATCCCACAGCCTGACCCAAGCAGGTCACAGTGGCTAAAGAAGGATCTCCAAGTGGACAGTGCTGACCAGTGTGACCACAGGTGACATTAATCTTTAAGCACTGCCAACATTTTTACAAAAATGAAGGTACCTTGCCCATATGACTCAACATTTTTGCAGAAAGGAAGGTACTGTGCTGAATACACCTATTTTTGGATGTTGTTTAGTGTCAGCAAGTGGCTATGACTGATTAAATCCCAGAAAAAAACTCATTACTCACATCCACACATCACCCCTTAAAATGGGTTTCTCCCCTTCCCTGCTACTCCTGGGAACCCCCCAAATGTAGGACCATTCTGAACTACCATTTCCACAGGACACAGAAATAGGCTGTCCCTCGTGGAAAGCTTAAATTAATCCTTTGAAATTTGACCTAAATTAAAAGAACTGAAACGCGTTGTCAGGGGCTCCGAGTGGGTGCTCCAAGGACGGTGTCAAGGCATTGCATGTGGGTAAGAGACCAAATTAGCTACCCAGCAGGATGATAACACACAGCCTGGGCAAGGAGAGGTCAAGGGAGAGCTCAGTATTTATCAAATATATGTCTAAACTAATTATTCAGTTCACAAAGTAACCCTTCAACCCATGTGTGCGGTCAGAGCCCTTGTGAAACGCTGGCCATCATCAAAGGCCTGGGCACACACAGGCTGAGAGAATGGTGCCTTTGTACAGGCTGGGGGAGGCTTGCTTCTAAATATTTAAAGGCAGAAAGAGTCCTTCTGCTCCCTAGGACAAAAAACACGTATGTAAACACTTGATGTGAGATATAATTTGCGAGCTGACAGTCCCCACAGAAGTCCCACAGGTCCTGTTTCTGCTCACGCAGCGCGGACCAGGGCAACATCCAATGGACTGCTGGGGAATAAAGCACCACAGCTGAGATCCACCACACTCAGGATCCTCAGTGAGCACCCACACTATCAGCACCAACATTATCACTCACAAGGGACCGAGATGCCATTTTCAGTGTCAACACCTTCACACGGACCAGGGCAACATCCAATGGCCACGGAGGGATATTTATTTACTCAAGACTGGCTGAGAATAGCCAAAAAGCACAGCACCTTAATGCATGACGCCTTGCACTTATCCATGGAGCTGATTACCCCGTTAGATAAATACTGCTTGAACTGAAACACACACTTTAGTATTTTTTTGGACATAGCCAGATACTCTGACAGAAATTATTGCAAATGTCCCGAAAGTTATGTATAGCTGAGAAGGTATTTTCTCTGTTACAACCAAAGGAACAAATCTCAATTCCTGTTGATGTCGTGTACAGCTTTTCCAATAGTCCGAGTCACTAAGACAATAAACAATTACAACCCAGGCACCTTGTATGAAAAAGAAATAAATAAATACAGACAATTCAGGGCATGTCTGTGAAGAAGGATCAGGAATAGATCAGCAAGTGTCACCAAAGGTCATGGCCCTGCCGACCTTCTCAGCTGGCATGAAATGTCATAGCTCTAATGACTGCAGTCAGCAGCCCCATTGAAAATTTACATTATTAGAGCACCTGACCCCCCAAATTAGCTTTGCCCAAAATGTTTTGGTGCTTACCAAATTAAAAAAAAGAAGTCTGCTTTGTCTTTGAAGAGATCTCTTGAAGAGGTTTTTTGGTTTGAGCTTGGAGAGCTTGTGGGTGGCAGTGATAGAACCCAGAGAAGGTGATTGTGTAAAAACTCGGTTTTGTTTTGGTCTTTCTTTTTTCTTATCAAAGGGTTTAAAGAAATACATAAAGGAGGTTTTATTTCCCAAATCTCAGATATAAATCCCACACAGTTCCCTGTATTCTGCAGCATAAAAGCTCTTATTATGCCATTAACTTAGAAGTGTTCCTGATTTTTTTTCTTGTTTCTGGTAATGATTTGGGTTCTCACATCTAAAATTGTTTCACATCAGTAACATTCCTGCCCAGGAAAAAAGTTTGAAATCTTTTTTAACGATTTATTCCTTGATAAAACCCAGATTCCACCCCCTACATGTTCAGTGTGTAAGAGACATATATTCTCAAACTGTGCTTTCCAAAATTAAAAAAGCTATTCTTCCACTGAAAAGTTGAAAAATTATCAGTCACCATTCAAAAAATATTGCACTTCTTCCCGTAAAACACTTCTCCAATCTTTAATCACATTCTTTCTGATTTAACCCTAAAACTAGGGGACCTCACCACAAATCTAGTCTGAAACCAGAATTATTCATGATTTTGTCATTCCCCTGGAAGGCCAAAAAGGCACCAGATGTTCAATTAACAAATCATACAAGTAAGTGGCAACAAGAGTTGGGTTTTTTTTTTTCTTTTTAAATCTCGGGTTACCTTCAATAGGAAAAAAAAAAAAATTAGCTATCAACAATCTCTCTGGCTGACACATGACAATATTGCTATTCTTTGAGAATTTTTTTCAGGAATGCTTGCTAGGGAAGAGGGCTCATCATCTCTAAATAGTTCATCCCCTGCCATCAATAAAAATGTACTTGGAGCGGATTCTAAAAATGCGTTAGCTGGTGATGTCTATTTTTAGAGGCAGTGGATAGAAACAAAAAAAGTTTTGCATGAAGAATTATTAAATAAAAACAAAGCTGCATCCATGGACATGAGTAGTAGAACGTGTAAAGGTCAAACTCTCTGCAGCAAGCTTGCCAGGTCAGAAATGCTCTGTGGACCATTAGATCAGCTTGACAGCTGAGTTATTAGAACTGTGATCACTCCTCCAAAAGACAGATACAACCTTATGAAAGAAGCCTCACTTCCTCCCCCAGATGCTCAGAGAGCAGGAATGATCCAGCACAACACAGTAAAATCATTCTTCAATACAATCAGCTCACAACAATAAAAAAGCAGCCCCTCCTGAGCTCTCCAGAGAAGAAAAGGAGAGCTTGAGGAACAGATAAACCTAGAAAAACATAACAACAGGTGCAAGCTCAAAACAGGAGATTTTATCAAAACACCTCTTTCAACATGAAGGTCTAGATTGGCTTTTGCTCTCACAGCAATAAACTACAGCCCTTCTATTGAGCTCTCAACATCTACACCTTCAGAACTTGTGATCCAGACACTGCACCACCGATTGTGCTTGGATATTAACAGCAACAGGGAAGTTTGTCCTCAGTACAGACACCAACAAAGCTGCAACACCACTTTGCAGAGTGAACAAAAAACTGAAAAAACTGGCAACACTGAACATTCACAAATAAAAACTACTGAGATTTACTTTTCTCTGGACTCCTCAGGTTAAGACAATCCCAAAGAGCAGGGGCCGCTCATCCGCTTCGCTCCCCGAGACAGCAACACACGACAGCACGAAAGTGCCACAGACTGGTTTCCTTAAAGACCCATTCCTGAAAACTTTCATCTGTACACTTTGATTATACAACGTGATGACAATCCCAAGTGAAATCACTGACACCACTGGCTTGCACAAGAATAAACAAACGCACGCTTGTACAAACACAGCCCAGGCGAGAGCAGGGAAAGTCAGAAACCGTAACTCTCCACGGCTGGTCTGTTACTTGCCTTAGATTTACCAGAGCACATGGAAAGGTGCTGACTTCTACTTCAGATGTCCAAGCATTTAAAATTAATGTCTTTTAAGGAATTAAGTATTCTAGAGTGATTTACCTTCGGGTTCCACCGTGGTGTCTTCAACAACTAAATTAAATGAAGGTCGAGCCAGGGAAAGTCCAGCCATGGTGACCACCACCAGGCAGATAAGGCAACCCGAATCCCAGCTGACCATCTTTTTAGAGTAAATTCCTGGTCCATTTCCATATCTCCATGTGGACTTTAATCCCATCTGAACTCCTCTAGAGAAGCATGGAGAGAAAGTCGTGCCTTCGGCCAGGGTAATGCCTCCTCCCTTGGAACGACGGCGGCTGCTGCGGGGAGGAGAGAGATTGTCAGTAAAAACATCTCCAAACACAACCCAAAAACCTTCATAAAGCCTCAAACAGAGCTGAGGTGAGAGGGAGGAGGATGGGAAAAATAGTTTTCCAGCTTCAAGAATATGTGAAAAGTGAGTGACTTTTCATCTTCTGTTAGCAGTTTCCATCATCACCTGAGGCGTAACCAAGTCCTCCTTGTTTTCACAAAATCACTTCTCAGCACATATTGAGAGCTATTTTACTGACAGAAAAACATACAGGATTTCAAAAATGAGAGGCACACACATGTGCAGGCACATAACCTGTAATGCTGCAAAATTACCACAATTATACAAATTATATTCTTGTTATTGTTTGAAGGTTTATGTAAGTTTGCCTTGTTTTTCATTCCTTCGCTTAGGCAGTTCTGCAGCCAGATGAATTTGCAGGAATTCAGTAATTTTCCACAAGAAAAACAGCTGAAAAATGTACTCCTTAGACTGTGAAAAATCTGTAAGACTATTTCAACTCGGGACTGCCAGCTTCCCCATGGATGTACCTTCTTCTGGCTCAGTTTAGGATCCTTTGGAAGCCCCTGAGTCGTGTACTCAGGTGAAAGGCTCAAGTCTTGCAGTGGTATTTGTTTGCTAGCCTGAATTACAGGCAATTAAAATATGTATAAAATATGCAGTATAGACTGCAGTTTCACAGGAGACCTGCCCAGCAGCACTTTCCATCCATACATGCCAAGCTGTGTGCACAAACCTTTCTTTTCTCAGTCTCTCAATGATGCTTATTAAAATATATTTATCAGAGGTGGGGGGAAAAACCTCAAAAAAGTCTGTTTTATTCACAACAAAACAAATTTAAATGGATGGACTTAAGTGGTAATCCAGGCATGGTCTGATAGAGAAGTGGCACCTAAGGAACTGGCACTCCCTTCAGGGGACCCTGTTGCCTCCACACTGAGATGCCAGGTGAGGGTCAGAAGAGCATCCTCCTCACAGGGCGATTTGACAGCTCAAGCAGAAAATTAGACCTGATTTTCCGCTTCAGAAATAAAAGAGGGTAAAACCTCAGTAAATGGATAAAACAAGTGACTGCGGCAATTGTTCTAATCTGGTCAATGATTCATCTTAGATGTGATGAAACCCAACTGAAATTTGGAGAGCACTTGTCTGGAAGGGGAAAAAAAAATAACACAAAACCTCTTTTTCCCTCCTGCCCTCAACACTTGAAAATTAAAAAGAAGGGAGTGTGGAGATAAAGTCAAACTTCTCCAAACTCCTTGTCATTGGGATTTGGTGTGGTACCTCAGCATGCAGAAACAAGGACACAGAATCTCATTTTATAAAGCCAATTATTTAAAAGGTTGATTCTGATTTTTATTAGCCGTGTGCTAGCTGCTACGAAGTTCACAAATGCTGTTGAGGCATCTATTATCTTGGGTACTATACACAGTAACTTCTGGAGTCAACAGAAACAGGTTTTGGATGACACAAACAAGTCACTTGAGGAAAACGATTAATACCTGGTATCCCAGGTGAATCCCTGCTACTTCAGGGCAAGCTTTTTTCAACTCCGTTGGTATCACCTCAAAGCCCTGTCCCTCCTGCAGAGATTTCAGCCTGGCTCGAGCATCCCAGACCACAAGCTAGCAACTACCATTAAATTTCCAGTGAAAACACCACCAGACCACTGCACAAACATTTGCAAAGAGCTTGCCCAGCCCTTCTCTAAACAAGCACAGAGCAGGTGTAGAGCTGAAGAGAGAGCTCTGTCTTTGGGACCAGTTTGTGTCTGGAGCAGGACCGGAGCAAACCCCACTGGATGCCACCACCCAGGTCCAGTGCCCACCTCGCTGTCTGGCAGCCACAGCCCTGCAGCTCAGTTTATCCAGCTGTGAAACTGGCAGAAACCCCTAATTAACAGCCTGGATATAATGCTGATTTAATTTCCATAAATCATCCTGTAAGCTCCGATTAAAGTCTATGTTGATAAATGCAAAATCCTATTATGGTCTTGCAGAAAGAAAACATACCAGAACGCCAGCATGTATTTCAGTCTCCAAGAGCATTAATTCCACTGACATTCCTGCAGTTTCAGCTTTTCAGACTACGCTAAACGCCACTGAAAGCGCATTTGTGGCTCCCATCCTCATCCTGAATCCTGAAGTGTGGCACAAGGCTACTCGGCCACGCATCTCCTCACCTGAAGATTTTTTTGTGGCTCCTGCGCCTCAACATCTGCCGGCAGAAAGAACGGATTCATCCACAGGGCAGCAGCAAACTCAAAATCCAGGCTTGAGAAGGCGCAACAACGCAAAAATCAAAGCTCTACACCCATCCATGGAGCCAAGCCACTCTCTACCACCAGGACAGCAAACAGGCTTCAAGGATTGCCCTTTCCCAAAAGAAGTGGAGTCCAAGCGAAGAAGAAACGAAAGCAAATTCTTTTCATAGTTTAATTGCCACAGTTGCTGGGGGACGAGTCCCTGGAAAGACCTCCTGTGCTGGATAATTATGTACCTCTATCTCAATGTTTGGAACACAGCCCCAGCATGCTTTTTGGCCTCCACAATTCTGGCTTCCTGACTACAATACCATAATCCCTCCTGGAGTCTCAGACTCAGTGAAAGCCACACGTAGTGTTTATTTTTCCCCTTGAAAGGGAACTCTGTCTCTCTTCTCAGCCTACACTTTGGGGAGGAGTTGTCAGCCCCCAATGATTGATGGCTCTCCTTGCCACTCGCTCATCAAGTCAATTTTCACCTCGTCACATACCTGCCCAAATTTTCTTTGCCAAACTGACAAGCATGGGAAAGCAGACTGGTTTGGGAGCCCAACCAAATTCCTCCAAGCTGTACTTCAGTTTAAACACACTCGCGCACACAAACAAGTAGTACTTGTTCAGCAGTGGCATTAATTAAATTCAATGCTCAGTGTTCTTTTTAATCTACTTGCATTGTTGTTTATAAGATGTTTATCACTCCCCAGGGACAGTACGATTTGTAGAGCGTGCTAACCAAATCAATACATTGCTCACTGTATAACTTTTCAGCATCTTTCTCAATTAGGCGGGGAACAGCAAAATCTGAGTGAAACAGGGATCTTCCCTCCACAAAGAAACCTCAAGCGCTCTAAAAGCCCAGTAGCTTTTCGTCAGAAAAATCCAGGTGGATGAAGCTTTAAAGCTAACAGCTCTATATACACAATTCCACTGACAGAGGAATTCTGTATGGACAGAAAATGCAGACATATACATTCGTCTACAAAGATATATATACACACATATATATCTAACAAGACTCTTCAGCGGAGTTCAATCTCCAAGCAAATCTGAGCATCACAGCTATTAAACATTAATTCTGGAGGACTAATGGGAACCGGCTGGCAGCTTCAGTACTTTTTCATTGTTTGAACTTCTTTCATTTGCTTTCCAGGACTATCCTGTTTTTCTCAAGTCTTTTGCCACCAAGAGATCGGGGAGGAGGGGGTAAATCTGCATTTTAATTGACATTCCAGAGAGCGGGAGAAGTCCAGAGGCTGCTGATTGCTGCTATTCAGCCCAAACAGGCTTTTCAGATGAAAATGAGAAAAGGCTAGTGGAAGATTTACAGGGATTTGGTACAAAGGAGACAATGAAGTTTTAAATGTTGATAGCGTTTCACACCAAACGCATAACGGGTCCCGGTTTGCAGGGGCCGTTTTGCATTTAAATCTATATTTCACTGACGATTTCTCTCCCTCCTTATCTCAGACGGGGCGGTTGTGCCCCCCACCCCCGGCCCCGCTCCCGCAGCACGGCGGGGCAGGACCGGGCTCCGACCCGGGGCCGGTACCGAGCCCTCCTTCCGCAGCCCGTGCTGCCCGTCCTGCTGTCACGGCTGGAACCATCCCCAAAGACACCCACGGGGATGCGGGCAAGGCAGGGAACAGCGGCGCTGCCCGGGCTTTCCTCCCCGCACCGCCGCGGCGACCGAGCGACCACAAACCGACCCGCAGCTCCAGCGGGGAGCTCCAGAACGGAGCCCGGAACCGGGGCACCCCCGAGCCCCGCACCGGGGCACCCCCGAGCCCGGCACCGGGGCACCCCCGAGCCCCGCACCGGGGCGCCCCCGAGCCCCGCACCGGGGC
>VWYO01011281.1:162027-175853 GCA_013400275.1 Rhadina sibilatrix
CCGCTCCGCTCCATCCAGCCGCCCGCCCCGAGCCGCCGCAGCTTTGTCACGCCGACAGCCCCCTCGGGTGGGAGGTGGGTTTTCTCTCTCCCCTCCTTTCCCCCTCTCGGCGCACTCCTCCGGCTCCTTCCTCCTCCCCCGGTCACTCCCCCCGCTGCAACCCGAGCCGTTTCCTGGACGGCGCTGCCGGGCTCTGCCAATCGCCGCCGAGCCCCTTCCCCCGCCCGGCCCTCGGAGGTGCGGAGCCGGGAGCCCCCACCCCGCCCGAGGGTCGCGGATGTCCCCGCGGCGCGGACCTGGCGCGCTGGGCAGCAGCGGAGAGGGGCGGGAGGGGAGCGGAGAGCCCCCCGCTGCCGCCGCTGCCTGCCCCGGGGAGCGGGACAGCTCATCCCGGTGCCACCGCAGGGCTGCAGGGGAGCAGCCCCGCGCAGCTCCCGGACGGCTGCTCCGCCGAAAGTTTTCCAGCGGGTTGGAAGGATGGGGAGCGCGGCAAGTGCCGCCGCGGTGGCTGAGCCTGGGCTGCGGCACCGCCACCGCGGCGCTGGGCGGCATCTGCATCCTCACACAAAAAATGGTACCAGCTCAGCAGCGGTCCCCGAAATCTCTGCCGGAGTGTTTCTGGCTCAGAAGGCATGGCTGGCCTGTGGCCAGTTCCATCTAGAGGGGATGGCTGGATAACACCCGCTCCAAAAATCACCCTCAGGAGGCTCTCGGTTCAAAGCCCGATTCCAGCTGCCCCGTGAATTGGTCTGACAGTGCGCTTTCAATACCTGTCTGTGTATGCTTTTCCAAATGGAAAAAGTTGTCGAAAAGTTATGCAAACATCGTTTGTTTGGACACACAGATTTAAAAGTACATAATACGAGTATTCAGAATTCAATATTGCTTAGCCTGATCCTTGCTTAATGAAACATTTGCTTTAGATACCATCAACTAAAAGGTTTTGAATATGGAATCCGTGTAATGCTTGCTTGCGTCGAGTCAGCTTGACAACAAAATCAATAAGTGGTGGTTGCCTCAAATTTAATCGGTGTTGATCAATTTAATGTTACTTTATTTAAGCTCTACTGTACATTTTATATGTTGTGTGCAGTATTGATCAAGGGGATTTTCAAG
Source organism: Rhadina sibilatrix (assembly GCA_013400275.1). Taxonomy (NCBI): domain Eukaryota; kingdom Metazoa; phylum Chordata; class Aves; order Passeriformes; family Phylloscopidae; genus Rhadina; species Rhadina sibilatrix. The sequence goes on from VWYO01011281.1 coordinate 163,144, forward strand.
GACTGAAGCCACACATAGTGTAACTCTACTTACACACACCTAGACACCAAAAACTCGGAAACAAGTTTTCTGTACCTCCCAGCATGTATTTTCCCACCACCACCGCAGTCTTTATGAGGGGTGGCAGACAAATTTGTAATTGATTGGAAACACAGGTTTAGTATTTTTGTTGTTGCTGCTGTCCCTAAAGCAACAGATGTCTGAATGTTCTAATTGAGAAGCTGAGATGTCACAGTCAAGATCCAATTTTCCCAGCACCGGGCATGTCCATCTCCCATTGAAAACATTGTTAACACATTCTCACATAAATTATTGTCCGGCACAGGAAGCTGCAATACCTTTCCCCATTCATCGATATCTTTGCATACTCTGAAAGAAAAGGAAGCATTCCACTAAAAAATGACAAATCAGAACACCTATTTCCAAGGTCTGGAAGCACTTGTCAGAATTAATTCTTTTGGAGGATGAAAAGATAGCAGTCTATCAATAGCAGCTTTTTCTCTTAAATGAGCCACATTCTCCTGAAGTGGCCCACAACAGCCCAGCTCCTCGATCTGAGAAAAGCAGAAGCATGTTTGGAATTAAAGGGGTGGGGGTGGGGGGGAGATCAATTCTGTCATCATATTTAGGCTTCAAGAGATCTCAGTGGGCCCAGGGAGCCTTTCATAGCAGTTAGGCTGCTGAATGAGAGCATAATCTCTTTACAGTTTTTTCCTCCTCCTCTCAAAGTGGCTGGGATCTTTTCTGTGAGCCCTCCTGCACGTGAATGGTGTGGCTAATAAGCCTATTAATGAGGTTCCACAGCGGAGTGTGAATAGGTAAATAAGCCCCAATCTGTTGAGGTTCAGGAGCAAGGGCAGTAAAGCCATCATGAACTAAAGGTGACAGTTTGAACTGAAATAGGAACAACAGCTCCAGGTTTCAAGCGAAAGAATAGACAGACAAGGCACACATTCAGGCTCCTTCTACCCCCTACCGAGTCCTATTTTCTCTCCCATTCTTCCTCCTTTATAAAATGTCTTGAGTAGTCACCCATTTTTTTCAAAAGCTCTTGAGACGTCCTTTTTCATCCTGGCAATGATACATCAATAGGGAGGAAGGAAAATGAGGACACCAATGCTCCTTTGCCCCGCAAGTTTCAAAAGCAGGAACAGCGCTGTGTGCCCTCGCAGATGGAAGCGGGGGAGGAGAAAGAAAGTTAAATTGAATCTTTCAGCCCTGCCAGCTCTTTGTCGCTGCTGTCAGCCGGACTCCCGTCCTCCCTCCGCACGCAGGCAGGGATGCAGTTAATGTTCAACAGGGGCAGGGTCCAAGCCCTGCTCCAGCTGCGGCGAGGGCACAGCTGGGCTCGGCCAAATCCCCAGCGAGGGGCACGCAGAGGTGAGGGGATGGATTTAATCCCCGCCCAACATCTCTTTTTACCTGGCGGGGGTAAGGTGAAGACGTGCCTGACTTCAGGCTGCTCCTGGGCTGGACCCAGCAGAGCCCAGCTCATCCATAAGAACCCGGCTCATCCATAAGAGCCCAGCTCATCCATAAGAGCCCAGCTCATCCATAAAAGCCCAGCTGGGAGGGATGAAGGCAGAAGGTTCAGCAGGTGACAAACAGCTCGTGCCTGCGGAGGGACGGGGTGAGATGGGCAACCGATGCCTCCGAGTAATGTGGGAAAAGTCACCTCGGAAAAAAAGCGCAGCATCAAACTTCTGAGCACTCTCAGTTCTAATCCTTGCAGACTCTCTGACATTTCTTTTAAGTGCTGGAGATACCAGGGCAGCCAGGGCTCCACGGGAACCGGCTCCTCCATGGAAATCCAGGGAGGAAGCAGCCCCAGCTCCTGGCACGGTGCAGACAGATGGCAAGGGAGGCCATGGGTACCCCGGGGAAGCAAGTTCTGCAGCACTGATCCCCTCTCCAGCTGCAGCACCTGCTTACATGCCACAGTTCTATCTGATGAAAACAGCAATGAAATACAGGGAGTTGAAGTAGGAAAAAAAAAAAATGAAAGAAAATGAAAGCCTGCACATCCCAATCTTAGAGGTCTATGGGGAGAAAACGCTCTAGATCCAAATTCAACCACACACATCACCGAGGGTTTTCTCCACTAGAGACAATGGGAATCAACAATTCTTCCTCGTTATTCCAACTTTCCCATCCAAAAATTTCTCCTGCCCATGCTAGATATGATTAAATGCTTGTCTAAGATTTCTTTTTATTTTTTAGGGTTTTTTTTTTCTTTAAAGTTCTTCCAAAGCTAAGTGTCTAAACCCAAACTTTGGCAGCTAAAATATTTACCTGGTTTCCAAAGTATTTATGGTTCTCTTTCTAGGCAGCTTGAAACTTTTTTTAGGTACCAATGAGCAAATCGTAGAAACCTGTTTCTGAAAATATTTATTTTCTTTCAAAGACAAGCAAAGTTGCTCTATAGATTTTTCAGTGTCTTAGGGAAAAGTCATTTCATATAAAAACAACCCCATTCTAAAATAAAAACTGCTACAGAGAGGCTTCCATCACTAGTTCTCACCAGGTATTACTTCAAGATGCTACTAAACTGAAAATTTGAGATAACAATTAATTATTTTAATGCCAAGAGGTCAATAATTTTCCATGAAAGTGTGAAGCAGATGGGCTACCAAGTTCTTTTGCAGCAAAATGTGTATGGGAAGTGGGGGGGGACTGCAGTTTCTGACCCATCAAGGGCTAATTTTACTGGGTATTTATCAAACAAGAAAACTTCATTTTGGTTAAGCTAGAGAAGGGGGCAAAATAATTGCTTTTCTCTATCAATTTTTGATCTTCCTCTGCATTATGAACAGCTGAATATTCTAGGAAATACTTCTTCAGGCAGTGAGGCCAACCAGTTGAAAAAAAAAAATAAATCTTATTTTCACTGCTGCTGTGTCAATGTCTTGTAATGGCATTTGAGTATCAACGCTCCCCTCGGATTGTTATGCCTTGTAGCCATGTAACCTTTCTGCTGCTCCTCTCATTTTCTGTGTCTTAAGGAAAATATTCCAAACAAATATTTGTTGTTTTCGTTACAGTGTTGCAGGATATATTTAAACAGGAAACCTTGTGTGTTCTGAGCAGGGTATTACACTGGGATCCTGGACATTGGATGATTTCTGCCCTTCTCCGTTGGCTTTCCTGGGAAAGGCACTTAATTTGTCTGTGTCCAAGCTCTCCAGCTATGAAATGAGAATAATAGATGCTTCCTGTCTCCTACCCTTTATCCAGTTCATCTATTTAGATGGTAAGCTCCTCATCTCTGGCCACGTTTTTATGCATGGCTTAGAACAATAGGACAGGGATCTCAGCTGGAACCTCCAGGCACTTCCATAATGCAAATATTGAATACTAAATAATCAAAATAAAAGAAAATCCTCAATTTATTATGTATTCCCTCATAAAGAATTTGTCACACGCTGCCCTGGTAGAGCACCCCTGGCTCTCAGGGAACATTTCTGAAAGAGTGGAAAGCAGCATTCATTGGAGAAGACCTTTTAGCAGCGAGGTCCTTTAAAGCAGACTGCAGAGGAACCCTGTGAATAAACTCCTTCCGAGTGCTGAGCAGAGCACAGCAAGACAGAGCCAGGCTTGTGAAAACGAGGAGACAAAGGCTGCAAAGAAAATTCCTCCCTCTGTTCCAGAACTTGGGTACGTTTTGCTTGTTGGCCCAGGCTCTCCTCATTCCTGTTTGCAGCTGATGGATGCCCGCTGGTTTGAGCCCTGTGTCTCCCTGGCCCAGCCGGTGGCTGTGGCAGCTTCCCCTGCAGTCTTACATCAGATCAGATTCCTCTCTGGTGACACCGCAGGGTTCAGCAGAGGTGCTGGAACTTCCAGGCACAGCCTCAGAGGCGGAGGTGTGAAGTCAGCCTCACACCAGGGCTCGTGTTACAGTTTAAATCCTGGAAGGAGCAGGAAGCTGGAGGGCAGGGACCCCACAGTGTGGGCACTCTGTACTTTCTGGGTCCCACAGCACCAAAGCCCAACAGATCCCCAAATCCTGCTCCCCAAATCCTCTGCTGCAGTGCCAAGCTCTGTCATTCCAGTTTGCTCTCCCACAGGCCCGGGTGCAGGCACAAGCAGGCACAGTCGCTCTGTAGCAGTAAAAAAAAATATAAAATAAAAGTAATTCTTCTACTTCCCACCTTGGATAATAAAGCACTAAATGCCTACAACTATTTCCCTGCCTCATTCTTGTTAACCCTCAAACATCTTTCAAGTCAGCATTCTCCAGGCAGTTAATATTCCTTCTCCTCTCCCCATCCCTTGCACATATTTTCCCTTCCCTATCTCCTACCATAGTTTTCACAGGAATTTCTCCTTTATGTGTCTCTGTCAGTGAAAGCCATGCCTTTTATCAGCTCCTCTAAGATGACCTCCTCCTCCACTTTGCCAGGTGATTGTGGTACCCACAATTTCACTTGAGACATTGGATTGCCTTGGAGAGCAGCCAGCGATCTGCCCAAGAAAGTCTCCACGTAGAGAGAGATGCACTGAGGTTTAACAACCCTCATTTGTTAACTCTGTAGCCATGTTCACATGCTGCAGTCCCCAAAAAGGGGATGGAGAGGTAATGGTCAGGCAGATAAAGTCCAAAGACAATTTGATACAGGCATGGGGAGTTCCTTAAACCGGTTCCCTAAAAGGTTTCCCACACACAGACCCAAACTGTCCTTTTTCCCTGCTCCCACAGACCCAGAAACACCCTTTTCTCCTTCATTCTTCTCTGTTTTAAATAAAGGGTTGCAGAGAAGCTTGCTTTGCATGAAATCCAGACTAGCATTACTGACTATTCATATGCATATGAATGAATATTCATATATGTATAAACACACAGCCATATTTCAGGGCTGGAAGAGAAGGCCTGCTTTTGATTTCGGTAGCCAAGCTGAGGTCAGATTCCATTTCTTAAAGGATAGCAAAGGCTATATTGGTGATTGCTGGATGAGAAAAACCCAACAACCCTCATGCTGCTTTCCTGATGCCAACTGAGCAGAGATCCTGCTGGAGACTCCCAGGGCTGATGAACTCAAAGGGTCAGGGAATGTTTTGCACTGTGGGTACAAGTAAAGAGGCCAGAAACTTGATTACAGGGGAGACTTAGTTAAATATTCACTGGGATTCATTATGTGAAAACCACCAGAAAGGAACAAGTTTCTACAGGAAGGGTAGGGCTGTTTTATTCTTGCTTCTGCTGTGAAATGCTCCTGGTGGCTGTGTAACCCAGCTGCTGTCCTCTAGTGGGAGGAATACAGCAGGTCCGTGAGGAGGATGTGCAGCAAGGGTTTTACTGGTTTTTAATCCTGGTGCTCCTTTAGTTTGCCAAAGAGAGCCTTGTAGACCCAGCCCTGTCCCTGCGGTGCCCTCCACGGGGGTTTCATGACAAGTGGCCTCTCCCTACCTTCCTGAGCTGGATGGGTCCCAAAATTTTGCAGGTCTTTTGAAAAGGGCCGTAATGCTGATTGGTGACAAATGATAAATCTCCAAAATCTCGTAAGAAAGGAGATTTTAAACATGGCTCCAAATTTTTACTGGAATATTCAGCCTTGTTATGTGCAAATCAGAGCAATTCAGCGACGAATCTGAAAGCAACAAGTTCAGTTTTGGCCACAGAGGACAAGGAAAGAGAGGTAAGGAGTGAGGAACTGAAGAAACACTGATCCCAGATTTACAGAACACATTAGCTCTAAAAACAGTTTTTTATGGCATGCAAAGAGTGAAATCCTGTGTTGGCCAGGGAGGTAGCTCTGCCTTAAAAACATACAAGGCAATTTCTCTCCTGTAAATTTTATTCCCTGAAGCCTTACATTCAGCAAACTCCTTTCTGAGGGTAAAAAAAAAAAAAAATAGAAGAAGAAAAAAATAAAAATAAAAAAAAATAAAAATAAAAAAAAAGGCATCAGCAGTCCCACCCTGCTCCACATGTAGCAACAAGCTCCTGGTTAATTCTAGAAAACAGAGAAACTGAAACATTTTAAACAGAAACTGCTGCGATCNCAGAGGAAAATCATGCTGTGATCCCATGTGCTTAGAGATGTCCAGCTGCTTTGTACTCCAGGAAAATCTGTCTGGTCATTGGATATGTTAAATGCTGGGTTCAGTACTGAGGCTTCCATTTCTTGGATGCTGATGGCTCAGCAGAAAATATCTTCTAATGCTTTTGCATCCAAAACTCTGACAAATTTCCCACCCATTTGGAGCTCTTCTGTTAACAGAGAGAATGGTGGGAGAAGGGAATTAACTCCACCAGAGGGGAAAAAGTCTTCCAAAATCTTCATATCCATGTTAGAAGCATGGAATGGTTTGAGCTGGAAGAACCTTTAAAGGTCAGCCAGTCCAACTTCCCTGCCATGGGCACCTCCCACTCTCCCAGGTTGCTCCAAACCCTCCCCAGCCTGGCCTTGGACACTTCAGGGATGGGGCAGCCACAGCTTCTCTGGGCACCCTGTGAGTGCTGGGTGGTGTCCAGTTTTCCTCTCCCTTTCCAACCTGCAGCACAGAGCTTCAGCTCCAGGCAGGGATAAACCCAATGGCCTGATGCTGGAGGAGAGGCAGGAGCCTCCAGGCACTGCAGACCCCACTCCTGGGGGGCTGTGCTGCCTCTCCCTGTGGGATCTGTGGGCTGGGAGCTGAATCTCATCACCAGAGCAGTGAGGAGAAGCAGTGCACAGCTGTTTGCACGATACATATCTTGTGAATAAATAAACCTCATCTCCAGTGCTGCTGCTCTCTAAACATCTACAGAGACGTGCATTCACTCAAAACATTCAGAAAATAAACAGAAAGGGAGCTGCTCAGTGAATCCTCCTCCTGCCAAAACCCACCCCTGCAAAAGTGTCGCCTCTCAACAGAGTCCAAAATCTCATCAAACCCTGAAATTTGTCTTTTTAAGAAACGTTGTCTGCATTTTCTGATGCAGAGACACCTCAGAGGCTGTAGGCTTAGGTTTCCTAAGCCTGATGAATGTTTTTCCACAAATACTGGGAGGCAGGAGGAGGTAAAGAATAGTTAAATGCAGCACAATTGAAAATTAGCTCAAAATGCCGCAAGCTGCAATTCAGATGGATTACAAGATAACCTCAGTAGTTTCAAGAATGTAACAAGAACAGCCCTAAATCAACAGAAATACTTGCTCAACCATTTTCATCTCAGGATTAATGTCAGATTTTATTTTTTTTTTTCTTTTCTCCTGTGGCATTAAAACCATTTTCCAGCTTTTTATTTTTTTTAGGCGAAGTATTTGTGGTTCCAAGGAAAGGGGGATGAAAAGGGTGATGAGGCAGAGGGAGTGGGGTCCACTGGAGAGTGGAATGGAGCTGAGCAGGGAAAGGCTGATGCTGGTGGGTGCACCTGGGGGATTTGCTGACGTTTGGAGGGGAGACAGACAGATGCCTCCTGCCATCTCACTTTGGTTTTGCCTGCTCAGTTTTGTCACGAGGCAGCTGTGCCCATTTTCAGTGCTTTCTTGAAGGCTTCTAAGTCCTGGTGGGCCATGCCCACACCACGTTTCCACTCAGCAGCACTGAAGCCCTTTATTCTGGGGTAACTTTGGGGGATTTCTTTATGCTCACAGAAAAAAAAAAAAAAAAAAAAAAAAAAAAAATCCCCAGAGAGCCACCTGTGGCCTCTGGGATAAATTTCTGCTTTATGGTCGCCCTCAAGCTGGCCGGGAGACACACCCTTGCTTGCTGGAGTACAGATAAGCTTCCAAGGACTTCAAAGGGATTGCTGAGGCAGACTGCAGTGGATTTCTGCAGAAATGTAATGCACAGCATGTGTCTGAGGGGATGGAGAAGAGCTGGGGTGGTTTAGATTAGATAGCACTATTTGGCTTTAGAGGGACTTGAGGAAGTGAAAGACACGTAATTGTCTTTTAAAGTGCAATATTTGACTTCAGTTCACCCAGCATTGCAGAAGAGCTTGTAGATAAGCAGTAGAAATTGTTTCCTTGTGAGGGCTGGGTACCACTTCCATATGACAAATCTCCCTTAGAGAAGTTTTCCATCCAGGGTGTCATTGTGCTGGGGTAAGGCTCAGTTATACACCTGTCCAGTCCTAGAAATTTATTATTGAATTTATTGTTGCTACAGCACATCCCAGCGCCACATCTTCCTTTATTCTTTATAGAATTAGAGAGTCCTAAAATAGTTTGTGTTGGAAGGGACATTAAATGTCATTTCATTCCAACCCCCAGCCATGGGCAGGGGCAGCTTCCACTAGACCAGGTTGCTCCATCCCCAACCAACCTGGCCTTGGACACTTCCAGGGATGGGGAAGCTTCTCTGGGCTTCCTGTGCCACTGGTTCACACACTCATTGTAAAAGAAATCTTCCCTATATCACCTTTCTTTTAGGTTAAAACCACCCTCCCCTTGTCTGATCACCACCAGCCCTAAAAAGCTCATCCCCATCCATTCTGGGCCATTGCAGATTACCTCATCTACTGGAAGTTTACTGGTGGCCTTTATTCATTGTTTTGTTCCAGCTCTGCTCTGTGGATACAAATAGACAGGAATTTACATATTTGTCAGGAGATTGCGGTGTGCTCTCAATGGTTTTTCTTTCTATTTAAAGTCAATAACATCTTTCAAGAGTTAAACAGAAGGGTGAGTTTCTTCCCCTGAAGGAAGGTACACCCAAAGAACCAATAGCTAACCTTTGCTCAGCTCCTCCTTAGGTGAATATTCCCTATTTGATATCAAGATTTATTTTCCTTGAAGAAATGCGCCAGACCATGCCAACAGCATGAAAAATCACTGTGAATTTGTCAGCAGGAACATTTGCTCTGGAGTGAGTACGAGTTGGAAGAGCAGAGCCAGAGTCAAGGCTGGGACTGAAGATTAACTGTTTGTTCCATTAAATAATTTACTGGCCAAACACAAAGCATTGTAAAGTCTGTGCTTGTCTCAGGCCAACAAACAAATATCTGCCCAGCAAAATTTACCTACATGTAGTCCTCAATTGCAGGCTTTGAAATTCCCTGTATAAATCTCATCTCCTTGCCTATCCAGAGGGTATTATTCCCACTCTCCTGCTGAGCTACAATCTTAAAAATGCCACCCTGTGCAGCTCTGCTGATGAAAGCCACGATGGCAGAAGAACATATGAACTTTCACAGCTGCCAGCTCGCAAGCCACCAGAGCTTTTCAGGTCTGTGCCTCACCACCAGTAAAGAGAACCTATGTCAGGAAGATTTTTCTGTCCATTTTCAGTAAGCACAGGGTGATAAACATCCCCAAAACATTCTTCAGCAAAGTTCTGGTTTTGCTTCAAAAAGCAATTTTCTAACTGGAAAATAAATTTGTTTCACCGAAGTGAGAACTCAACTAAATGAAAGCATGAATTTTTTTTGTTTGTTTCAATAACTGCCAGGCAGTAAGGTTGAAAAAGCAATAATTTCTGAAGTTGTGTTGCACAAAACAAAGAATAGTTTAGCACCAGCAAAAGGATGGATCCTGGCTTTAGCATGCTGACAAACGGAAGAATAATTCTCCAGTATTTTATCCCTTGGACATTGCCAGCTTTTCACATGAAGTAAATTGGTATTTCAGTTCTCCTCTAACCCTGCTTTGCTCCAGGTTAAAAAAAAAATTAACAGCATTTATTAGAAGGAGCTCCTAAAGCACAAGAGAGGGAGTCTGACTGATGTCACTGTGGGGACGTGGTCTGAGGGCTCATCAAACCCACTGACTGAATAAATCTAAATGTAAGATCATGGGAAATACTGGAATCACTATGTCCCCAAAACACCACTTTCTTGTTTACCTACTAATTCCAGAGTATTAAGAGAAGACTCATTATTCACAGACAACACAATTAAGTTTGGCATTCCCTGCAGACATTCATTCACCACTATCAGAGACAGAGAAAAGTCAAGTAGACCTCACATACAGGCCTTTATCTTCATTTTCCTTGTACAAAACCAGCTGAAATGAGTACAAGGGTTCATCTAGATCATGAACACTGGATTAATTTAGTAGATTTATACAATGCTGGAAGAATTTGTAGGGTTGTAGGGGTGGTTTCTATGGGACTGTATCAAAGGTCCTCCTCTTACCTGCCTGTTTTTTTTCCTTCTCATCACAAGCCTGTTGCTGACTGTTCAGCACTGCTGTGGTGACAGCCCTGACCACTCCTGCCAGGTATTCCCATGCCCATAGTCCCTCCAGCTCATCTGCAGGGGCTCATGGGTTCAGGAGCTACTTGTGTAGGTAGCAGTGGTTTGGATGTCACTGCAGTTCAGCCACAGATCTTCTACAAGAGGTCAGGAGGAGAAGAAGAAATCCTGCTCCAGCCAGGGAGGTCTGTGCCCTGCCCACCACAGGGGCTTTTGTAAAATTCCCCTCTATGCTAAGGGAAGAGAAGAAAAATATACTTAGTAACTCCAAAAGTCACTACCACCACTGTATTTTGCATTCCTTAAATATCTAAGCACACAAGGATTGTTTTTGCAGGAAAATGAGTAGAAAGAGGGCTGCTGTGCAGTTCATTGCTTGGCCTGGGGTATTTCCTGGTGAATTATCCCTTAGCACTGGTGTTCCATCAGGCAAGCAGTAACCCATTCCCCAGGACAAGAAAAGGCATCAGAAGGCTCTCTAAAGGTGAGACAATTGCCTTTAAGCCAAGTTATATTTCATGTCAGTGAGAAGTTACTGGAGGAATAGATACAGAAGTAAAAGTACATCACAGAAAAATTCAGAAAATGCCATTTGTTCTCACTTTCCCCCCACTTCTTCATGCAGGAAAGATTGAGTTAAGACTTAAAGCATCAAGGTAAAGCAGTGCTTTAGTAGAGCATTTAAAAGATTTTATTTCACCCAAGTGGAGACTTGCAGCGTCTCGTCTGAACTCCTGCACCACCTGGGTCAGGTACTTGCTACCAGAACCTCCAGCATTAAGACCATAACTTCTGGTTGAACCAGATTGTTTAGAGAAAAAAAAAAAAAATAACCCCATCTTAATTTAAGTTTTCAAAGAGAGAATTCGTCATATCCCTAGGCAAATTGTTTCAGATATTAAATTCTCCAGTGGCCAAGAATGCACACCTTATTACTGGTCTGAATTCTTCAGCTTCAGCTTTCAGCCACAAAACCTCATTTTAATTTTGCTTCATTAAAGAGCCCTTTCCCCACACCAGAACCCTTTTGTACTACTGGTTTGTCACACAGAGAAGCACGGGGTGATGCACATACTGTCAGGGAGAGACAGCCAGTAAGCTGTGTAAATTTGCTACATTTACAGGAATTTCCTGAGTAACCCAAAATCAATGCCAGTTATCCAGTCTTTTATTTAGGCCAGTTAAACATTTGGAAAAAAAAAAAATAAAGCATGGTCAGTTGCGCTTTCAGCATGCGCCAATAGCAGGGACAGCACTGCATCAAATGTCACTAAAATTAGATATTTATGGAAAGGTTTAGGTTCAGGTTGAGTATCAATAACAGGTTTTTCACCCAGAAGGTGGTTGAGCACTGGGACAGGAGCACTGCTCAGAGCACCAAGCCCGACAGAGCTCAGGAAATGCTTGAACAATACTCTTGGGGCACAGGGTGGGATAGCTGGGATGCCCTGCACAGGGCCAGCAGTTGGATTTGATGGTCCTGATGGCTCCCTTCCAGCTCAGCACATTCTGCCATCTGTGAAATGACAACATCAACACAAACCCCGAACACCACGGCACGGCACGGCACGGCACCACCCCACAACCCCAAAGCGCAAAAAAGCCCGCGGAGCCACAAACCAGCAGCAGGACGCCTGCCCGCCCCTCCCAGCCAGCGCAGGGAATTTCTGCCGTGCTGAAGCTTGGAAGGCAAACAGTGCAGGCCCTGATTGTTGTTTTCCGCCGGCCCTGGGAGGCTGCAGAGGGAGCGGCGCGGCCCCGGCGTGTGGCGGCTTGACGGCTGCGGCGCCTGGGCCCTGCTCCCCCTCACCGGCCGATGGCAGAGCTCGGGGTTAACTCCCTGCCTGCCTCCTGCAGCCCCACACGGGCTGGAAGAACGACCTGCACCACAGCGGCGCCGCTGCTTCCTCCGGTGAGGCTCAAACACCCCTCGGCGGGCTGTGGTTCAGCGGTGGTCGGCGCGCTGGGTGAAGGGGGACGGAGGTGCAAGAGCAAACCCCTGGGGAGAGCAGGGGCTCTGGTTTTGCACGTGTTGAATGTGTTGGGAGGAGATGATTTCTGCTGTGGTGTAATGGTTTCACGCTCGGGTTTCCTGCCCTGTGCAGGACATCCCATGCGCCTGTGTCTGTTTGCCGGATTTAGTGCAGTGGTCTGAGTGTTTACTCTCTTTTTCCCTCTGTGAGACGGGATCAGGAGAAAAGCCAAGCAGGCCCAAAGCTAAAGGTGGTCAGTGGTGGTGGCATTGCAGCTGCAGAATGTTGCAGCTGCTTGGAGTTCCCAGAGGAAGCTCTGCTCCAAAGCAAGGGAGCCTCCTTGGTGCAGAGGTCACATCTTCGAGGGTTTAGCTGCGCTGGTAAACAGGAGCTGTGTGACAACACAGCAAACCTGTACCTTCAGAGACAGCATGAATGGTTCAGTCAAAGCAATGAGGGGCTGGGGGCTCTTGGTGGTAAACATCCCATCACCTGTGATTCTTATAAACCCAGAGATTTTGCAGACAGCACAACTCATTTTCTCACTCAGCTTTTTATTACTAAGTTGTGTTTCGGCTCAGAGACAGCCCCAGCTTCAAGAGTTCTGCTGGTTTTTGT
>VWYO01011281.1:180650-198110 GCA_013400275.1 Rhadina sibilatrix
AAAAAAAAAAGATTTGGACATAGGACATACTTAGAGAGACATAAATAATGCCATAAATTAAAAGAGATGCCTGGAGCTTGCACAGCAATATCTAAAGTGATGAATATCACTGTGGATCAACCTCTTCTCCCAGATAACAAACAACAGGACAAGAAGAAATGCCCTCAAGCGGTGCCAGAGGAGTATAGATTGGATGGTAGGAAAGGTTGCTTCTCTAAAGGGTGGTCAAGTATTGGCACAGGCTGCCCAGAGTCATGGTCCCTGGAAGATTTAAACCTATGGATGTGGCACATGGGGACATGGGTTAGTGGTGGCCTTGGCCATGCTCAGTTAATATTGGGCTCACTGACCTTGGAGACTTTAATGATGTTTCAATTCTGGGATTATCTGATGATGATATTGATGGCAAGCCTTCAGCCAAATCTCCAGGGAATCCAAGAGGGAGAAACACACTTTGTCTATTTCTTTCACATTTTTAAGCCTGGAGAACACTACTTTGAACACTCACAGTGGTTTGATCTGTAGCTCTCAGGACAAGCTGGACAAATGCCACTGCTCTTGACCTGAAAAGCAAACCTGGAGCCCGAATACAGCAGAGCTTTTATTGTACATAGTTATTGAACACACGTGTAAGCCTCATTGAAACTAATAACCTCAAAGATATACTCACTTTATTTGTTCAGCAGAGAGCAGGTCAGGGATGTACTTAAAGTACTTCCAGGGTCCAAGGAACTAAGCTAAAATCACAGATCTATCTTCTACTCTCATTACTAACATACTCACTAAGAAAATTCTGCACTTTTTCTGTGTCATCTTTTATAATAAAGGCTCCCCACAACAGCTGTGGACAAGATTCCTGTTTAAGGGCATATAATCCTCAGCATGGGCAATATAAACAGGCTCAACCACATAAAACAAATATGGATTTTGCTGGTACTTTTTCCATATCTAAGAAAACCTACACTAGGTTGTTTTTTGGTTTTTTTGGTTTTTTTTTTTTTTTCATTTAAACATCAAAAACATTTGGCTGCATAAGCAGCCAAAAGTGGTTATATACACTTGGTAAGTATATTAGAAGTCAGAATAGCTGCTCATGAACATACTGAATGGATTTTACTTGTTTCCCATAGTGGAGCCCAGGCTGGCATTGCTTTAGACATTTTAGTGCAGAAGAAATGTCAAGCATGCACTCATCCCCTGACTGAAGTTCAAATCAAACAAACCAGGCTAGACAAGCTAATAACAAGCTTTGTTCACTCCAGAATGGCAGCTATGGAAATATGCCTCATTTTATATATTATTACATGCACGAGCTGAAAAGGCCACTGAAAAAGCAACCAGCATTGTTTTTCTTCTTTAAATGATCAGTTCCAAGCTACTTATTTAACCAATAATAATAATAAAATTAAAAAAACAACCCACAAAAACAAAAACACACAAACCACGTCATACTTTCAGCATGGATGTCTTCATAATTCAGTTTTCCCTGTCATAAATTATGTAAGTAGACTTTTTTTTACTACCAGGAACATATATGGGAACCAATATTACCTAAACCTGAAAGTAAATTAGAGCCACTTTTTGGGGGTTAATTTATAAAGGCAATATGGCATGCCTTGCTGTTTGCAGCTCTAGCGCCAAAATAAAGAGCAAGAACAATTCATAGTTTGCTTCTTATATAAAAATTAACACCTAAATTTGAATTATTTTGCAGCTTTATTCAAGAGGTGGTCTGGAGACAGAAGAACACTGAGAATGCTGCTGCTCTGTCTTCAGCAGTGGTTTGCCATTTCTAGGAACCAAAAGCCCCTTCTCAGCTGGTTCAAGGTTCCTGGCTGAAGATGGGAGGAAGGCACATTCCCCTCCATGTGCATCCCTCTGCTCTGCAGGAAATAAACTGCAAGCAGCCCTGGCATGGCTGGAGATCCCTCCAAAACTGGACTCTCAAAACCAGCAACCCCAGAGCCTTGAGGGAGTATATACATTAACCTCTTTCCTTCTAAATTCCTACACCCACATTCCAAATATTTACCCTAGCAAACATTACCCAGCCTATGGATTCCAGCTGCAATCAGCATCCTGCCTCCCTCTACCTGGATGGATTGGAGGACTTTCCTAAAGCCCCTGGGTGCCCAAAGCATCAGCTGGAATTTCCTCCAAAACAGCTTCCTATCACAGAAACACAAAAGGTCACGGTAACAGTCTGCAGCCTCTCTCAGCAAAGGGAATAAATGTGCAAACAAAGCCATTAGCAGTTTCCAAAATAAACCCCTCTTCTCGGAGCACAGAGTGCCACATATGCACTGCACAGAAATGCCTGCTCACGTGGCAGCTGAGCAGCTGTGGGGAGCTGGGAGCCAAAGCAAAGCTCTCCCTCTGACCACAGAAATGCCACCTTAATTAATTATTTTCATTCTCTGTGCTTAAAAGCATTAAAGATAAGCGCAGGGAGATCAAGAGGAGGGCTTTCACCTGCCAGCACAACTTATTGCCCTCTCCAATTAATACCCACGTACAACAGGTGTCACTTTAAAAAAAAAATGGAAAATTTAAATAGCTGTCCTGGAGGGCATACGCAGAAATTACCAGGGAGCCATCTGTGCCACAAAACTTTCAGCAGAGTAGCAGCAGCCAGGAAGAAACAATCGACAGCAATAAAAGCAAACATTCCGAGGTAAGAAGTGGCAAAAATGTTTGGGTCAGCACTAATA
This sequence comes from Rhadina sibilatrix, assembly GCA_013400275.1. Classification (NCBI taxonomy): domain Eukaryota; kingdom Metazoa; phylum Chordata; class Aves; order Passeriformes; family Phylloscopidae; genus Rhadina; species Rhadina sibilatrix. Next base: position 183,362 of record VWYO01011281.1, read on the forward strand.
CGGATTTCTCCTGGTTATTGTTTTCCTTATCAGGCTGGCAGGGACAATTCACCCCTCTTGCACTCCCCCAGTGCTCCAGGGCAGGCGACCCTCCCTCCCCTCTGGCATCCCTGTGGAACTCACTCCCGCTGCCCAGGAATGTCTCATTTATCTGTCCTCTCTCCCAAAGTTTGTTTTCCTGCTGCTATGGCTCTCCCGTTGCTGGAATAAACACGAGCAGAAGTCTCCTGTGTGACTCAGGCTGCATTTGCTTTGGTGGGAACTCCTTGGCACATCTGGGAGACCCAAACCTCGTCCTCCAAACCCCAATCTTCTCAAACCTTGCCTTGCCCTCTGCCTAGACATTTCCCGTGGTTTTTGCAGCATCAAACCAAAGCTCACCATCCTCATTGTCTGCCACTTAATCTCTTACCTTCAGATTACAGGGCTCATGGAGCGGGAAACACATCTTCTGGTTTGAAACAAGCAGTTCGAACAGCTGAGGAATTACATAATTGATAGGGGCAGGTATTAAAGGGGCAAACAAACTTAGAGAGGCTGCAATTATACCCAGATCGTACTTGTTTGAAATGTTAACTGTTTGATGAGACTTAACACCCAGCTAATGAGCTTTTAAAAGTAATTCCCACACGCAGCCACCTTCCTTTGCTCACAGAAGGGAGGCAGAGTGTCTGGCAATTGCCACGGCCATCAACTCCGGGCCAGCAGCTAATCCTGTTTTATTACCATCATTAGCCAAATACATGGAGCATCCACAGGGCAGCTGCCTGCTCTTCTTCCTCTTTCTCCCTCTCCTCCTGTCCCTGCTCTGCAGCCTCTGCATCCTCACACACAAGATCATGCTGTCAGTTCCCCCAGGTTACTTTCTCCAAGTGCTGCTTTTCTCCCTGTTATCTATCCCACAGGAGGGGTGTTCAGGTTACACATCTGGCCTGGGTGCTGCCTCCTGCTTCTGCACGTACACCTCCTCCTCTTGGAGCTCCAGGAGGGAATTCCCCACCGCTACATTTAGTTCTGAAAACTTAACTCCCCTTCCTAAGGCTGGATGTGGTCACTATTCCCCAAAAACAGCCACTCTGTATCCAGCAGCTCCAACCTGGGCTCACTCACCCACCCTCACTACTGCTCTTACACTTTGCCCTCTCCCAAATTCTCTGTGATTCCATTAAATTTGCACTAGAAGAGTCTAAAATCAAAAAGTGCATATGAAAAAGAATCCTTACCAAGTTTAAAACACAAAAAACCAACAGAACCAAGAAGAGAGCGCGTACAGAGTCCTCACTCAGGGGGAGCCCGTGGGGATTTGCAACACCTGAGAGGTGAAAATGTGCAAAGATCTATGCCAGGAAGCAAAACTGGGGAGAGTAATCCATGAACATTCAGTTTAGGTTATTTCAGGGGGAGGTGAGGTGAATAAATGAAAACCATCCTTAGAGCCTTGCATGAAACAGTTTGCAGGTTTTATTTATTTAACTTTAGCTGGTCCTTGGACTTCTTTTTTTTCCAAAAGGCATGGAATGAAGTCCCTTCATTAAAGAGGTGGCTAAAGACTATTCTTTGGTACTAGAGTTATGCTACCTGCATGGCAAGGAGCAGGCAGGCTTCCTTCCAGCCTGCAGAAAGAAACAAAGACCGAGCTCACACCTGCGTTTCATGCCAAAGTGAGTAAACAAATGCACTGTGAGTTATGGGACCTTCATTCTCTCAGCTGCCTTTGCTTGTTTGCTTGCCCAGCTCTATTTCTGGCAATGGCAAAGGGCCATTAAAAAAAAAAAAAAATCTTTATCTGCTATTATTTACACTCAGATTTTGGTTTTACAAAGTGTGTCATGGAGAGCACAAACCAGTATCTTCAAGCCCAGGTGCCTGTTGCTGGGTTTCTCATTGTGCTGTGCAGAGCTATCCTGCTCCTCAGAGTATAAATCCTCATCAGACCAAGTATAAATCCTCATCAGACCATTTTTTTTCCCTCAGGTGTGAGTTACCTTTCCTCCTTCTTTAGGCTAAGCATTCAGTTTTTGATACTGTCAAAGCCTGCCCAAGGTGAGCCACCCTGAAAATTTCTGGTGTCTTGATCCCTGAGCAATTGCCAGTTAACTGGGCCAGCACTGATGCTGGTTTGGCAGGAATTCCACCATCCTGGTGCTGCCTGATAACCAGCAATAGCAGATGAAAGGAGCAGAGTGTTCTTCCACCAGACTGCAGGGGACAGGAAAAGGGAGCAGAGCAGAAACTCCATAAAATAACCTTTACCAACATCATATACTAACTTAGCTGGCTAAAAGCGCTTTCTGCATTCTTCACTTGGCATCAAATGACAGAAGCAATAATGTTATCATGTGCCAGCCTGCACAAGCCAAGCCTTGCTAATCTCTCCTCACTCATTCTCTCTGCGCCGTGCCGCCGTACGCCGTCCCAAAGAGCTGAATTGTCCCTTTGTCCCTTCAGGTACAGTCACCAGCCCTGGTACAAACCCACCCCCCCTCTCCAGAGTCCCCATTGTCCCTGGTTGTTTACTGTGGGTGCATTTGCTGTGGGACAGCTGGTGACTTGTGGCACTGGGCATTGTCCTGCTGCCCAGCATCCTCGGCGGGGCACCAAACAAAGCTCAGCAGTGTCTCCGTGCACCAGCATCTCTGATGAGGAGGGACCAGATAAAGGAGCGTGCTGAAGCTCTGGCTTATCTGGCATTTATTTCCTTTGTGATATCAGAACCTTAGAGAGGAAGGCTCTGTCTCAGTGCAAGGAATCCAGCTGCCTGCATCCTGCACTCCCCCAGCCACAAGAAGATAAAGTGATGCTAAGCCAACCAACAGCGCTGTGCTCTGTTTGCAGTACATATTGTCACATCACACCCTGTCCTTCAGTGATCCCAGACCAAAACCCTCATTCAAAACAACCAGAGAGTGAGGGGCTCGAGTTATCACAGAGAGGTGGGAAGAGTTTTCAGACACTCAGCAGTGGCCTCAGTGCTGGTTGAGCCCCAGTTTCACCACGAGGGTCTGGGATAAGGGACCAAGCACTTTGGAAATGTCCTACCAACCTTTCCTGCTCGGTGGAAAGGTTTTCTGCAACATTTACTGTCCACTGTGTAGAGGGGAGGAGACTAAGAGGCAAGGGAGGGCCAGAATATTTGGGGTTGTCAAGGAATGGGAGCAAGCAAAAGCAAGCAAATAAATTGCTTTGCTTTTGGTTGCCTGAGACAACTTTTCAGACAGAAAGCCACAGGCATAGCCCTGAGGAGCAGCAAAACAAAACTTACCATTACCAGAGCAGGAAGAAGATAGTATTAGGCAGAAAGGAAGAAACTGAGAGATGAAAAGGTTGAAGAACTGCATCATTTCATCAGTGAGGCAAATGCATACCTTGAATTAACTGCATTTATGCAGTCTGTAGCAGTTTGTAATTATGTTTTGTAATTGTTTTTCCAATCATGCCTGACGGGTGGCATCATTGAAAAGCACGTAAGAGTGGCTGAGTCAGATCCATCCCACATCCCACAGGACCAGCAGTGGATTCCTGGTCCTCCCAACTCCTACCAACTGCCTGGGAGTTTTCTCAGCAGCTTTTTTCACCTGAGTCATTGCATTTCATAACAAGTGATGAATCCAGCCTTCATTCATTTTCTTAGTTAATTTTAAAAAAATAATTTCTATTTCTTTCCCTCACAATATCCTGTGGAAATGAGTCCCACCATTAATTTTGTGGTGGGCAAAAATACCTTTTTCCTTTACTTGCCTTGCGAGCTGCTTGATCTCTGTTCTGCTTATGTTTGTTTTTATTGTAACAGTCAATAACAGGGCTCTAATTGCATCTGCCTTATGGACCTGATCAGGTTCTCCTCTCTCCTCCAGATCAGTAGGAGGATTGTTCAGCAAACAGCTTTGGAGAGAGAGGATATTTCCTCAAGGAGTAGGCAGCGAGGAAGGAGGCAGAAAATAAGAGAGGTTAAGAGCAACGTAACGGAAAGAGCAGGACTCTGGGAATTGAAAAGGTGTGAGGCACGGCTTGGGGTTGAGTGATTGATGTGAGGTCTTAAAGCAAAGCCCAGAATGTGATGAGTTTCATTTTCATAAAAAAAAAACAAAAACCACTGCAGTCATTATGTGCGGCCAGGAGGCTGCACGGCACTAAATATTGCTGATGTTCAAGAGCTCCTTTTTAACAGCTCAGGCCTTAAAATATCACGTGTGGGCAGCAGCAAGCAGTTATTTGTGGTGAGTGGTTACCAACGGACAGAGAGCCCGGCTGCCATAAACATTGCAACTCTATTTTCTTCCTTTGTACTGCTCTTCCCCAAAAGGTGCCAAATAAAACACGTCCTCCCAAACAGACCCGCTATTATTTCACGGTCTCGCCACGCTGGGTTAGAAATTGCAGTGTCATGAAAACCTCCTTTAAATAAATAATAAAACAGGATGTTCCTAAGACAGGGTCCTGCATCTCGAAGGAGCCTGCACAGCCTCACAAACCCCCCACCACATCCACTGCTGGGAGAGGTAACAGCCCTCAGCAACTTTGCTTAGTGGCTCAGGCCAGCAAATGTGGAATAAATATTATATGGCATTTAACAAGAACTTTTCCAACTTAAATAATTCTATGAAATACAAATTCCACTCCATTTCCATGCTCTGCATTCATCTGCAAAAAAAAAAAGAACTTTTCCCTGTGAACAGACCTGTAGCCCGTAAGAATACACAATGTGCCTTCTGCACCGTGGGTCTGCTTTTGTAGAAGTAAAAACTCTGCCCCACAGGTTTTAAACTGCAACAAGGCAAGGTAATGAAAGCCGAAGGATGGAAAGAAGAAAATGAATCTCAAGACACAAAAATACAAATGGGATTGTGTCAAATGTACACATGATGCAGGTTCCAGAATGGGCAAGGTGGAGAGAAGAACCAGAACGTACCAAGATGGAATCAGGATAAGAGATTTGGAGTTTTTCCAGGGGAGGAAAAAGGCTTTGTCTGATACTCTGAAATGAGTCAGGAAACAAAACAAACGAAAACCAAGCTCAATGCCCAGTTATATTAAAAAAAAATCTGAATTTTTAGACTGGATACAGCATTAATCATGATCTAGACTGAGAACTGCTGCTGAGAGCACAGCCCCAGAGCAAAATGTATCTCCCCTCCCATGCCTGACTGAAAGTGATGATTTCTTGGCATGGGTTGGCTTCCCTGGGGAAGTCTCCTGCCACCAGCCATGGCTGGTGTGTTTGGGCATTGGGATCACTCCCAGACAACATTCACTTCCAGCTGGGAATCATCAGATCACTGAGATCACAGTCCCACAGGGCAGGGGAGAGGACATCCAAAGCCTGATGAAACATCAGGTGCTTCTGTGCAGAGACTTAATTTTTTCTTAATAAAATAAGACAGCACTTGTGAGAGTTGTGTACTTCAAAGTAAGCCTAAACATTTTGCTCCATTGCACTTCATTTTGAGTTAAATCCATCATTCTGTGAATGAAGTGCATCTGCTCTGATGGGATCCAGCAGTAAACACAAACATCAGTGATTTCTTCAGGAGTAACCCAACAAAAATATACCTTCTCCTGCCATACTTATTACATACTTTTAGGAAAGAAATTTAAAAAACCACCATATTTCATATTTTCATTTTACTTCCCTGACATTTTCTTCAAGATGTGCAATGACATTTCAGGTAAGGCAGCAGATTAGATCACAGTTTACCCCATTGTTATGCAGAGAGCAGAGGCTGCAGTTCTAAAATTTATCTGGTTTTTTTTTTCCACCAGTGACAACAAGAACAAGCAGACCAAGCCATAAAGCTCCTCCATGCCCTCTTCCAAATTCTGCTGCAGCACAAATGCCAGTAAAAATAACAATTTTCTGCTGGGCTGTGTGGAGCAATATTCCCCTGGAAGCAATGTTGAGGCTCTGGCTGCCCAGAGGCACAGCCCCAAGCCATGGATGCTGCATACAAAAATTTCCTGAAGTTTGGATTTGGAAAATAAAATAAATACATTTTAAAGAATCCTCACTAAATGAAGTCTCATTTTTGGAAGTGTGTGGGTTTAGGGGTTTTGTATAATGATAATAACAACAATAATAGTAATGATAATTTCATTTGGAGCAGCATATCAGAGGGCTTAATTTAGGAAAGCAGCCTGATAAAGATAAAGGGGAAAGCTACAGCAGGCACTTAGAGATCCCAAAGGAATGACCAGGAGATAAGGAGGGCAGGAATCTGCTCACCCAGGGTGTGTGCAGAGGACCCAAAGCCTTTTAATGCTCTGCCCATAACCAGTGGTGGGAAAAGCTGAACACATTCAGGCCTTTAATTACCTAACTGTTCCCTTGGATCAGGCAGGCAGTGAGCAAGGGGTGGTGTTGGTGCAGCAGATGAGATCTGCAGAGCCCAGCTCACTTCTGATCACGGGCTCAAATCTGTGGGTGCAAAATTAAAGGCTGAATTCCAACCAGCTTTTTAAAAGTTGCCTTTCAAGTGGTGAAACAAGAGCCTCCACCCATTCCCCAGCTGCCTGTGATTTATCTGGGCTGAAAGCTTGCCCAGCATCATTGGCAGGTAAAGAGGCCCTCAAGCCTGGTATTCGGGGCTAGAGAGAGTTAAGGGTACTTTTCCATGTAAAGTGGGTTTGGGAAAGGAATGCCTTGAATTTTGATGATATTGGCCTGGTTCTCAGCTCCAGGGCGGTAATGCAAAGCAGCACTGCTGCATTCCACTTGCCAGGGCTGAGGAGCAAGAATTAACCACAAGTGAGCAGTGAAGGCAAGGGATTAAACAGCAGGGCTGCCCTCCCTGTCCCTCCCCAGTGAGGATGAACAATGATGCAGCAAATAACAGGAAGGTTGCAACAGTCAGGCAGAAGCTGAAACATTTTTTAAAAAAAATTATGAAATCACTTTTTTTCCTGGCCTGGGAGACTTGGATAAAAGCTGTTTCCTTCACGTTGGGTGAGCTCTGCAGGGTCATCTCCATAGCAGGTATTTTCAGTGCTCAACTCCTGCTAACCAGCCTTTCCAAAACTGGGCCAGGACAACCCCCACCTATCCTAATCCTGATCCTGAGCTCCTTGCAGTGGGGAGCAGAAAGAAAGGATGGCTTTGGATGATATTCTGGGAAGGCTGGGCACAGCTGAAGGTTGGCAGAGGAGACTCAGCTTCTGGGCAGAAAGCTGTGAGGAGCTTTGCTCAGTGCTGTGCAGAGCTCAGTCTTTCCATTCAGAGGTCCAGGCCTGAATGCAGTGCCCAGATGCTCTCTCACCCTGCAGAGAGCCACGTGCTTGTTTTCCTGGGAGGGGATAACCCCAGAGGCCCTGGGATGGCAATGGATCCTCAACTCAGCAGCTCAGATGCTCTCTCATGGGCAGGGCTGGAGGTGGAGGAAGGTTGAAGCTCTCTCTTACCAACTCCAAGGCCACATCCAGGTTTTAAAACATAAGTAAGGCCCAGAGGGAAGCCTGCCCCAGTCCCACATAACATCCCTGTGACTCTCAGCAGCTCTGCTGAGTCTCCCCTCCTCTGCTGGCCCTCACCCTGCACGAGTGCTGTCAGCTGGTTCAGCATGTCAGGGGAAACCAAACCAGATCAAACTGTTCATTCTGCCAAAAGGAGAGGACACATCTCTCATCTCTTTGCCAGCAGCCAGCCATGCAGCTCTGCCAGACCTCTCCCACCAGCAGCCTCCACTGCAGCAAACCCAGCTCTGCTTCATCCCTGTCACCTGCCTCCACTCCACGGGAGCACAGCTTCTGCCCTGTGTTCCCCCAAGGAGATTGGGAGCACCTGGCAGAGGTCCCTGCAGCCATGCAGGGTGGGACACTGTCCTCTGCAAGGTCTGCTCCATTACTGAGAACTGTCTGAGATGCTGCTGAAAATCCCAGGGTGGCACTTGGCTCCACAGGCTTGAAACAGAACAACAAAAGCTGGGTGCCATAGACCCAGCACTGTCAGGAAATTCCTGATGTTTGAGGAGCAAAGCACTGGCTCAGTCATTGCCTTCCTTGTGGGGAGATTCACCTGCTCACTCCATAAATGCTTTCCAACCCTCTGACATCACCAATGGAGCCCTCATATGTTCATAGAACCACAGAGTGGTTTGGATTGGGAGGGAAATTAAAGCCCATCCAGTTCCAGACCCCTGCCAGGGGCAGCTATTTTTGTCTCCAAGTGATAAACACCAGGAGAATAGACTTTTCCCTTTTCTCTTTCTCCTGTTGACATCACCACGTCAGAGAAAGGTCTTTTGGGAACTAGCTCCTTTTTAGGGTTTAACCCTGATGACTCTTCAATCCTCAGGAGCTTGAGACAGTCCCTGGAAAGCCTCACCCCCCAAATCCTGCATTTTGATAATACTATTCTCTTGTATCAATGCTCCTTCAGTTTTCCAGGTAGACACACCTCTCCTGGGCTGCCAGCAGGCTGAGAATGCATCATCAGAGCTGGAGAGGAGAAGGTGATGACTGAGGCTGTGGGGAGAGAACCACGTCAGGACAGGAATCGGGAGGGGGAGTGGTCCCTCTGAGTCACTGCTTCCCCCTGGCAGGATGGATTTATCCCAAACCAGGCTCCAAAGACAACGCTGCAGCCCCACACAGCCTCTCCTCCTTTGGTGCCCAAGCCCTGTGCCATATCCCTCGCTGGGCCTGTGCCATGCCCTCGTGGTCACATCTCCTTTGTTTGTAGCCCAGAGGGAAGGAGGTGTCCTGGTGGCCACACTGGGGTGGCACTGAGCTGGCCCACGGCTGATGATTTCACTGGCCATTTCCTTGATAGCCATTATGAACTGGATGACAATTCTCATTTCAAATCCTAATCCTAATTACATTTAATGACAGGTTCCTTCTTTCTCCCTGCTTTCTGCCTGGTTACTCCCGGTGAACCGAAGAGCCAAATTTCAAAACTACCTCTGGTTTCCAAACTGCCTTTCACACTTGCTGCTAATACCATTAGTACTTCACGTTATTCCCACAGATACATGACCAGGCAAACACACACAGTCCCTGCCCTGCAGAAATTTTTGGTGGAGGCTTGAGATGTGACAAGGAACGAGCCCCGACAGCGCGGGGGCTGGAGCGAGTGAGGCAATGAGTCTGCAGGCACGTGCACAGCTCCGTGGATTTCTGCTGGGAGATTAAACAAGTCACTTCTTTGCTGTTGTTCTTCATTTAATTATTAAGCTCAGAAGAATTCCTAGCAACCCTCGCAGGGTCTGGAGCCACGGGTTTGGATTCAGGTCTAAATTAAAAATGGAAAACAGATGGTGGGTTATTGGATGGCTGCAGCAGAAGCCGGCAATCTGCTCTGTCCCCGTGTCGGCAGGGGAGGGAGTGCTGCAAGATGTGGAATCCATCCCTAGCTGTGTGTCACAGGTGTTGATCCAGTGTCTCTGCACAGAAAGGAAGCAGCCAGACTTATATCCTCCAGCCAGACTGGCTCTGAAGGTTACTTACAAAGAGAAAGGAGATAAAAGGGTTCAGTTCGTGTCCATCCCGAGTGTTCACCAAACCTAAAACCCCTCAGTGCAGGCAGAGTCAAAACCTGCTCTGTCTGCAGGAAATGGAAGCTGAGATATTTAATGTTTAAAAACTGGATATATTAAAATATTATCCAATCCTCTGTTTTGCTGTAACTGTGTTATCAACAGAGCCAAGGAGAAGGCTGGTGATAAAAGACATAGGCTGAATGAAGAAACCAGCCTTTCAAGGAGCAACAAATAAATCAGGTTAACACCCAGGGAAGGGCAGTATTGGACAAAGCTTGTGAGAGGAGGTGAATACAACTCAGGTGTACTCCTGCAGTGAAGGACAAGGAGAGGCTGAGCTATGTATGAGGGTTTTTTACATGGATATGCAGTATCTCCTTCAACAGCTTAGGGAACAAAATACAGTGCCAAAATGATTTGTGAAACCATCCAGGCCACAGAAAATCTGTATTTTATGCTTCTGTAAAATACATGTTATACACACAACTCACCTGGGCAGCGTTCATGCCTTGGGCTCCCTTTCAGACCAGTCTCTCTTTTTGCAATCTCCATATCCCAAGTTCTCGTGGTGAGCACTTGACAAGTGCTTTGGATGTGGCATAAATCCCTACCCAGCACTGCATGGGCAGCAATCCTTTGGGAAACCTTCCCCAAGCAGGCAGGAGCATTTCCTGGGCCAGGCAGAAGCAGCTGCACACTCTCAGGATGATGCTGAGTCCTTTTGGGCTGGTTTAGCAGAAACCTTTGGAACAAGGGAAAGGAATCATGATGCTGGTGAGGGTCTGATAAGACCAAAGTTCAGAATTCATCTCTGCCCCAATTGAGACACTGCACAAAGGCATTTAATTCTGCTTTTCAGGTCTTCTCTGTAAAAGAGGAGCAGTGGGATTCTTCCTCCCAAATGGAGGGAGATGCAGCAGCCAGGTCATCCCCACGTGGCAGCTGCTGCTCAGATGGGGACAATGATTGCTACAGAGAAGTGCTTTAAGCTGAAGTCCTTTAAAGCTTTCTTAGAAAATGAAGGCTGAGATACACTGAAGGCTTGAGTAAATTCATTGCAAGAATATTCCATTTTCTAGAACTTTCTGTGGAGAGGGGTAGGATGGTTTCTCACCCATTGCCCTCACCAGGGTAGAGCCTGCACCACAGATGCTGCAGAGCAGGGGCATTCTGCAAGCCCTGTTTGCTGCAGTGTGGAATTAAAAGACATTTCTTGCACTTCAGGAATCGTGAACTTCAGCAGGCACTCCCTGCACTCTCAGCCTGCTGAATACCTGCCAAGAAAAGAAGCCTGTCATTTCTGTAACAGCATGCATCTTTTGTTTGCCATGGTATTTTTCAGGGGGAACATTGAATCTGCTTTAGTAAAAAATTAACATCTGGAGATTCTCAGTTTTGAAAGAGCAGGTGATGTGTTTGGCAAAGGACAAATCCATGACAAAGAATTTAATAAAAGAGGGAGACAGGATAGCTCATGGGACCATTACTTTAAACTTCCAACTGCAGTGTGAAATGGTGCTTACCAATAGCAAATGGTAGAGTACTGCTAAATGTTAATATCCTCTGCATCACACCACTATTTACATATATATTAAAATGACCACCACTTCCCTGTTTGTGCTTTCTTGCTGGAAACGTTCTGGGGAAACAAAATTATTAATGGAAAATTCATAAAACCAAGGAATCGCACGGAAATATCGGAGGGCATTTTTAAAATGTGAATTCCTGACTCACAAGCATTCCCATTTTCTCAGGAAATCTGCTCCCAAGAGTTGCCTTTGTGACCAGTGTTGGGTGTTCACACAAATACAGGATATATCCACAGTGATCCATTGCCTGGCAGCAGACAGGAGCCTGCAGGGGGAGGGAGTTTGAAAGTGTAAGATTGCTATAATAAATAAACAGCCAGCCACTCTAGGGATTTGTTTTCCTTTACATATTCTTGCAGAAGTTATGATGTATTTAATTTGCTTGTGGATAACGTACATAGCAACTGAAAATTTCAGTTTTGATTTCTGTTTTGCACACTTGCTCTGGACAACTAAATACCTTGGCCTTTTTAGCCACAGGTTGTCTGGGACAACCCAAGAATCAGATCAAGCTCCTCCATCCCCAATACAGACAACTCCTTGTGCACTGCAATGCAAAAACAAAAGTATTTTTACTACTCCTTTTACAACTTCTTTCTGCTTTCAAAGGTTAGACTGGAGCAAAGCTTGTGTATTCAGGAGCCCTGAAAGCACCCAGGAGCTTAAGACATGCAATAAAGATTGTTTAAGACCCATAGACCAAATTCATCCAGGCAGCTCCTGCCACAAGTCAGGAGATCTCCTTGGTGGATTTGTTTGGCTCCAGGTGCCTGCAGTCACTGCCAGGTGCTGGAATGTGCCAGATCCACTCAAACTCACCCATTTCCCTTGTGGTCTTCCAACAGGACACTGGTGCAGTGGCCACCCTGCAAAGGAGCTGCTCATTGTCTGGGGCCATCACAGCAGAACCACACTCCTGCTGTTTGAAGGACAGGTGAAAGCAAAGAAGTCAAGGTCAAGACTTTCCTTGTCAAGGGAAAAGGTGAGAACCACATTTTCTCTCTCCCCTCTAACTGGTTTAAGGGAGGAACAAATTAACTTGGGCTACAAAACTGCTCCTAAGCCTTGGAGACCATGGGGAAAGAGAAGGAACGTGTTCTGTCATCTGAAAAACCAAATTAAGTGAAATGCTAAAACCACAAGATTTGTTTACTACAGGAAGCACTTACGTTTCCAGACCTGAGAGCAGTTTCTTCACAGCCCTGATTAAAATTACTCATCAAAACATTACACAGAATTAACTTCATTTCATACGGTGAACAATTATGCAGCTTGGGTGGAGTGGAAAATATCCAGAGTGTTACTAGTTGTGTTTAGCAGAGGCATGTGGTAAAATGTCTCCATTTTCCTGTCTAAGAGCTGTGTGCCAATGTAGGCTTTTACCAAGAAAAGCAAAGGTGAGCGGGGATGAATAGGAGCTGGAAAAACTCAAACTTTAGAGCAGCAACACAGGAATGAACAGCAGTGAAACAAAGAGTTTTTCAAGGACAAGTTTTGCTCCTGGTTCCTCCTATAAACCCATTTCAGAACCAAACCAGGTAGAGAAAATAGGTTGTGTGGTGCATGACATGAGCAGTTTATTACAGAACAACCAGCTCTTTTATTCACAAACTCTCCTGGATGTGAGAGAGCTGGGACAGGGTTTGGATGAACCCTGCTGTCCTCAGCTCCTGCCCATGCTATGATGTGCTCACACGTGACAACCACATTTGAAAGAAAAATCGTGTATTTTGACTTTGATTAGGCTATTAATGTGTCTTCCTCTAGCAAAGTCACAAGATGAGGTTCCTTGCGGTGCCTTTTAGTGGTGCTAAAGAAAGCTTGACAGGCAGCTCATTTAGGAAAGAGAAACACAGAAAATAGATCCAGTGCAAACTCAGGCATGGCTGGGACCTGACTGCTCTGGTGCTGCTTGTTTCAGTAGCACAGCCTGGACTAGGGCACTGTTTTTCAAGTAACTATTGAAGTAAGGCACTATTTTCCCAATCCAGAGTGGATTAACATTTCACCTAAGGCATAAAGGCTTATTGTCATAAATCCATCACAAAATTACAGCAATTATAAATGAAAAATGCACTTCAAGAAAATGAACTTAGTTGGCAGGAGTGGGGGGTGGGGGGAGAATATTTACTGGGGCACCACAGCTGAAAAAACCTCATGCTGACAAAGCATGTTAGAGATTTCATGTAGAACTCTTATCATAGCCAACTCGTGTTTGCACAGCCTTTCAGTCAAATGGGTTTTACTAAAGGATATTTGAACAAGAAAAGAACCCTTGAATCAGGCAGACACCACGGATGAAAGACTCACAATTTTGACAAAGCTCACACACACAAGCTTAAAACAAAAGCATGAAACTCCTCCAGCTTTATGGCCAACTTTATCCCTTTCATAGCACTGGCTTTCAAATACTTTGTGAAAAAAATGTTGCCATAACAATAAAGCGTGAATGGGCAAATCCATGTATTCCCAGTTGTTGTCCCAAGCAAACAAGAAAAACATTTCACACTTCACGATTAATACAATGTCCCTTTGTCCCAACACATGAAAGAGCTATTTAAAACAAATAAATGAAGAGATAGCTACATTTTCATGGAAGTCTGGAATTTTTTTTTTTAAAAAATATTCGATGTATTTTCACGTTTTGTTTTGCAATTGAATCCTTTCCACCAGCTCCAACCACACAATACCACCAGAAAATGCCAGAGGAGCTATAGAGGGGCAATATGTTGTGTGCTGCAGTTGCCTGTCATCAACTGAGAATATATTAAGGTAATTAAAAACCCTCTTAGGAAACCCTGGGGCCTCTGCCCCCCGAGTGGTGAAGACTGGTGCCAATGCATTGACAAAATAAAATCCAAGATTTGCCCCAGGATGTCAACCTGTAAACAGCTACTGATATATGGCTTTATTGACAAACTGGTGCAGGCAGGAGCAGCTCCAGTCTCTTCCAGCTGGGCGTTCCTGGTGTATCCACCACCACAGCATCGCCCTAAGCAACACTTTAAAAGCTAACTTAGGGCTCCAGCTGGGTTTTTGGAAGACCAAAGCCCACAGGGTGACTGACATCCCTGAAATCCTTCCAGCATTTCATGCTGTGACCACCTGAAATGCCACTTTCTGTGCATGGAGTGGTGGTGGTGGTGATGAATACCCTGGAAGAACTCGGCTCATCTGTCCCAGGAGCAGCTGCAAACCTTGGAAAGCTGAAGCACTTTGGAAAGCTGAAGATCCCAGTGCCAACCAGGACAGACAGAGCTTGACTGGTTGCACGGGTGTTAGGCTTTTCTTCTTTCCACAGACATTTAAATACAAGTTTTAGCGTTCAGTTCATAAATACACACTCTTCTTTTGTTGTTACTCTGTAGCTTAGCCAAACATTGGAAGGTGGGTTAAAAAAAAAAAAAAGGGCATTCTGCATTTTTCTCCTACCTCTCCCTTTCTTTTGTGTCTTTGCAAAGCCAACAGCATTTTACATTCACAGTGAGGCTCACCTGAGTCACAACCAGTGCAGCCAGCTCTGTGTTCAGAACACAGCTCACTGCAGGATGTGTGCATTTCTCTGAATGCTGTCTTGTTTCCTGATTTTTAACACTTTAAGTATTCAGATTTTCTTCCTAAGCTCACTCGGAACTGCAATAAAGATGACCTATGAGTACTGAGGGGAAAAAAAAAAAAAAAAAAAAAAAA
>VWYO01011281.1:206340-245154 GCA_013400275.1 Rhadina sibilatrix
GAAAATGAACCAAACCAAAAAACCTCACCCCCCCCCAAAAAAAACCAAACAAACAAACAAACAAAACAACCACGATAAATAAATAAATAAATAATAAAAATAATAATAATGAATTCTTTAACACCTGCTTGTCTGTGCCAGTTTCCTTTTCCCCCCTGTCTCCTCTGGCCTGCATTTGGACACTTCCATCCTCCTGCAGGTGAGGAGGAGGAGAAGGAGGAGGAGGAGGAAGAGTAGGACGGTAATTGGGGGATATCCCGCTTTTGATGCGCGGGGCAATTAAACCCTCCGTGAATAAGGAGGCACTGGGTGTCGCTTGGAAGCCGGGATGTGCGCTGGCATTTCCCGGCAGCGGTGAAACACAGAGGGGCACAAGTGCAGCCCCCAGCCCTTTGTGCAGCACCAGAGCCGCTGGCACAAGAGCCCCTTCGCGGGGGGAGGCTGCACAATAGGTCATGAGAAAAACCTGCTGCTGCTGATTAAGTTTGCAAATAGTGTATCTGCAGGGATTCGGGGAGGTGGCTGCTGCACCAGATGAAAAGCCCCAAGAGGAATTCGGGCAGTTCTGCGCGGCCATCGGGTCTGATTAAACTATTATTTATATCCAGCAGCCCTCTTACTGCTTTGCACGCATTATTCAATTACCATTCTGACAGGTTTTGGCTTGCTTTTAAAGCAGCAGTTAAGAACAATGTACCCTGAAACAATGTCTTCAATTAACTGAAAAACACGTTCACTCTAAAATTCTTTTTTTTCCCCCCCCTCATCCAGCCTTATTAACATTTCCAAGAAGAAAACAAGCTACCTGTGATCCTTCCCACCTTCAAAAGCTGTAACACAAAGGATTAGAGGAGCGATAGCAAATCAATCCTGATGCTTTCTTAAACACCACCGAGGTTTTACAGAAGGGTGTTTAAGGAAGATATAGGGCCAGCTTCCACATTAAAGGAAAGGAATTGGGGGGTGGAAATGAGGGGAGATGGAGCAAGGAATATGGGGATTGAAATGCATAGGATGGTTAGCCAGCTTCCACAACGTGGTCTTATAAATTACTTCTCCAGCCCATGTGTGATGTGGCATCACAGGGCAGATGAGGCCTTAGGTAGGAAGTTGTAATATGAAAGTCAGGGTTATGGGACCTACAAAGAGGCCAAACTCAGGCTTGGGGTAAGCACAGTCTTTGGGAGGAAAAATTGGACAGGGCAGGTGACCTGAGTTTGGCCTGATTTGAGTCTGATTTAAAAAGGAAGGAAGGAAGAAGGAAAGGAAGAAAGGAAGAAAAGGTATTTTAAGCATCTGACTGATTTAGGAGTGCAAATCCCATTCATTTCCAGCCACTGCCTGCTTTCCCCAAACCTGCTCTGAACCATGAGGACAAGTGTGGTTGTGTCTGGGTGTAGGATCAGGTTTGCAGTCAGATCCATACAGTTCCAGCTGCCCAGGCACCCAAAGTTCAGTGAATTTGCACCAGCACGCCATGAAACACACGATGTTGCAGCTCTCCTTCCTCTAACAAAGCCAGTTCTCACTGCGCCACTCATGAGGTGTTCTGTTAATTTCACTTTTTCTTTAAAGCTGCCTCCATCTGCAGCATTGTTGCCTTTATAAAAACAAAAAAAAAAAAAAAAAAAAAAAAAAAAAAAAACAACANAAACAAAAAAAAAAAAAAAAAAAAACCAAAAAAAAACCCCACCCGAATCTGTTCACAAGTCAGGAGAGAAAACCAGGCTCAAGGCACTGACAGCATCCTCATGGGGCAGGAGCTGAGGAAAAACTCCTCAGTTACCAAAAAACACCCCTGGGAATCAGGTAACTGTTGAGAGCTCATTTTAAATTGGTGACCTGTGGAGGACGAGGAGAGTGGAGCTGTGGTGGGGTGGCAGAGGACACATGTGCAGCCCATCCTGCTCTCCTGGAGCAGAGCTGCCCTTTGAGTGCCCATCGAAACCCAGGGCAGCCCCAAGGGGAGAACCCCAGGTGCCAAACCCCTGAGGTGGCTTTAAGTCAACACCAAGCAAAGCTGCTTATATAGAAAGAGCCAATTCATTTAGCAAGGGAGAAAAAAAAGGAAAAGAAAAAGAAAACCAGTATTTGTTCAATTCTATAAGGATTGCAGAGTTTGGGCCTTTAAAGGAACATTAGCACTCTTACAGGAGCAAGTGTTTACTTCTCCTGTCCACCTCATTTTCTCCATTATTGAAGATCCCCAGACTCTTATCTAGATCCCAGTGGGTTTATACATTAACTCTCAACATTCCATTTTAAAGCAGTTTTAAGAAGCCCCTCCACTCCTTACATACCAGACCCAGGGCCATGAAGAAATGTGTAGCTGTGTGAAAAAAACTTTGCTTCACAAAGAAAACATGTTCCTGCTTTCTGACCTATGAATTTGAATAAAATCCCACATTGCATTTTGGTACAATAAATTCTTTATAACCTCTTGGGAAATGAACCACTTTCTTTGAAGCATTACTTTTCCAATGCAACCCAGTTTTTGGTTTTTGTTTTTTTTTCAGTCAAGGGCAATCAAGTGCTACTTTCCAAAGCAGTTGCAATGCAAAATTTATGTTAGGACTGTCATTCAGGAGCAGCACAACCTAAATTAAAATCGATGCAATCAGACTACTTGATTCATGTGCTATTGCATACCAGAGATGTAGCATTCAATAATTTCATGTATGTACCATGACATTCAAGTAAAGCACTTTGTCCATGAGAAAAGTGCCTAGGAAAATCACTGCAGATCCTGTATTTGCTAACATATAATTCCCATTTCATATTTCCTTTCTGCCCTTAAATCATTTACGAGTGTTTCAATAATCAATAAACAGGAAATACAGATTACAAAACCAACTTGCTATTTGCATAACATTTTATCCATCAATCTGTTTCAAAACAGCAGCAAAAAATAATTCCTTATGACCTCATTTTCTACATCCAAAGTGACAGGCTTGTTGGCCTATGCCCTACAACCTAACTAAATTTTTCCTCTCAAGTATTGCCAAGGAGGTATTCATACTTTTCCAAAAGTGCTCATCTCAGGCCTCTGACTGTAAGGCTTCATGCACTGGTTAAATAAAATTAGAAACCCAGCCTAAAAGAAATCAAACATGTCACAGACCTCTAGACATGACATTCCATTACCAAAATTACTTGGAAATGCTGCAGTTTGATGCTGTGGTTTCCTTCATTCAATTTAACATTACCTCAAGAATGTTAATCATCTCGCAGCAGTAAATCCTAAGGGTTTTCCAGAAAACCTGGAACTCCTTGTTGACACTGATTGGGATCTCCAGGGGACTGGGGGCTCTGTCCATAGAAAGGAAAAGGAAGGAGAATCATTCAAACCAGTCTCTGAAGGTCACAAAGCCTGACAATCTGTCATTAACACCTCAGTGGGAATCAGGAGCGAGGAGTCACCCGGGCATCCTTAGGCTGCTTTACCTGGGTACAGGTGTTGAAGTTACTGACTCAAAGCACCACCTGAGGCCTACAGCTGAGCCTGTCCCCCACGAGGTGCTGCACAAGCCTCTGGTGAAGCAGAGTCCCAGCCCCTGAGGGAGCTGAAGCCTCTCCCATGGGCAAGTTGGCCACAGTGGTCATGGAGTGGCCAAACTCCTCAGCTGCTGCTTGTGGTCACATTGGCTGGAGCAGGACATCCCTCTGGATTGATGGAGCAGGACATCCCACTGGAATGATGGAGCAGGACAGCCCACAGGGCTAATGGAGCAGGACAGCCCACTGGAATGATGGAGCAGGACATCCCTCTGGAATGATGGAGTAGGACATCCCTCTGGAGTGATGGAGCAGGACATCCCACTGGAATGATGGAGCAGGACATCCCTCTGGATTGATGGAGCAGGACATCCCACTGGAATGATGGAGCAGGACATCCTCTGTAGTGATGGAGCAGAACATCGCTCTGGAATGATGGAGCAGAACATCCCTCTGGAATGATGGAGCAGGACATCCCTCTGGATTGATGGAGCAGGACATCCCACTGGAATGATGGAGCAGGACAGCCCACAGGGCTAATGGAGCAGGACAGCCCACTGGAATGATGGAGCAGGACATCCCTCTGGATTTATGGAGCAGAACATCCCACTGGAGTCCAGTGCACAATGCCCTACCCCCCAGCAGCCGAGGTACTGCAGCTCATTCTGCACACTCTTTTATCCCACAGCAAAGGCAAAGTCACAAGAATTGGTGAAACACCTCAGTGCAGAGCACGTTGAGATGAATTGCACTGTTCCTGTGGGAGCTCAGGGGCAGAGGTGAGGCTGTTCCCAAATCCCTGCTGCCACAGGGAAGCTGGATGGGCTGTTGGAGCCCTGGTTCTCCTGTGAGCCAGTGTATGGCCTGTGAACATGGACTTCCCTCTCACATCTGAGGGGTCACAGACACACAAGGCTAGCAAAGGCTCTAACTATTGCATCTCATAAAGAAAAACAAGTTTGGACTCAGCCACGTGGACTCAGGCTGCCAAGGAACTGGAGTTTCCTGAGTAAAAACACTTGTGCAAGCAATGGAAGCAAGAACGGAGTCTGACTTCACAGCTTACCAGGAGAGAAATAAAGAGGAGAAAAGGAAAGTAAAATTTCTTTCTGTCTCACGAGGGAAAAGAGAAAAGAAGTGGATGATGTGCTACTGCCAGGATTAATGAGTTCTGGAACACCTAATAAAAGTGCTCAGAGACTCCTGCAATCTCAAACAGAAAGAAGCTGTGGAGATTTCACTCTTTTCACACATCCTACAGAAAAATCAGGAAGAAAAAAATGGGATGCATTCTTGCACTGCAGAGCAAAACTTGCTGGGGCTCTGTGTTTAATTTGGAAGACAAAACACTTTGCCAGACGGGGTGGGAGCAACTGTGGGACACAGAACAAGCTGCCTTCAGCAGAGGACATTTTTAAGAGAAACTGTCCCAGGCTGAGAGCAAAGCCCCTGCCCTGGGGTGGCAGCTGGGTGACACAGGAGGAGTGAGTGCCAGCAGCCTTCAGTGGGAAGGAGCCAAGTGCTGGGATGGAGCTTTGTGGGATGGACACAGATGGAGCATGAGCATCACATTCCAGCAGAAATTTCCAGAGTTGGAGGAAAGGCCTGGTGTAGGACTGTCAGAGCCATTTCACAGAATGAATTATAGACTGGTTTGGACTGGGAGGGACCTTAAATCCCACCCAGTCCCACCTCCTGCCATGGGCAGGGACACCTCCCACTGTCCCAGGCTGCTCTAAGTCCAGTCCAGCCTGGCCTTGGGCACTGCCAGGGATCCAGGGGCAGCCACAGATGCTCTGGGCACCCTGTGCCAGGGCCTGCCCACCCTCACAACCCAGATTTTTTTCCCAATATCCCACCTTACCCTCTGGCAGTGGGAGCCATTCCTTGTGTCCTGTCCCTCCATCCCTTGTCCCCAGTCCCTCTCCAGCTCTCCTGGAGCCCCTCCAGGCTCTTTAAGGTGCTCTGAGCTCTCCCTGGAGCTTCTCCTCTCCAGGTGAGCACCCCCAGCTCCCCCAGAGCTGGGCTCTAGCCCCTGGAGCATCATTTCAGGCGAAACCAGCACTGCAGAGAGAGGTAACTGTGCTGGGCAGAGCTGCAGTGCCAGCCCTGAGCAGACACAGAGAGCCTGGAGGTGCCTGCCCTGCAGTGACTCACAGTCAGCTCGCTGGCAGCAGCAGCTCCAGGGCAGAGCAGAGGCAGCCACAGACCCTGCTGGGGGCAAGGGAAGGAGGGGGCAGCCCCAGCAAGGAGGGCCAGGCTGGTCCCAAGTGAAGAAAACACGTGGCATGCAGCCAAAGCAAACAGGAGGCAGATCTCCAAGGCTGTGGGAGCAGAGGGGGAAAACAAGGATGTGCTCAGGGAGCCTTTTCCAGAGGCTGGGAGAGCAGGGAGAGGGCGCAGCCAGGGCCTGGCCACCTATTCCCATCTCTGCACATCTCAGGGAGGATCCAGGCAGCCCAAGAGCTCTTCACACTGAGCACCAGAGCAGTGAAACCTCCTCTGGAGCAGGCCACAGCTCAGTGAGTGCCTGAGGGGCACATCTGCAAGCCCAGATGTCCTCTGAGGGGGTTGTGCAGCAGGCTCAGGAGCTGAGGGAGCTGACACCACCGTGCAGAGACACCCCTCAAACCTGAGGGGAGCCAGAGGATTTGCCTGCTGGTCAGGCATGTGAGAGGCAGAAAGTGGATGTGCAAAGGGCACCACAGCTGACAGCAGGACGAGTCCGGGCAGCTTGGAAAAACGCAGCCCCAGGAAAAACCTGTTTGTTGGGATGGAGCCTCTTGGTGCACCCAAGGGCACAGGGGAGCCAGCTGCAACATGAGTCACAGGGGACAGGTACCAGCCCACAAAAACCAGTCAGGGCTGGCCAGAAGATGGCATGAGGGGCAGGGGAGCAAAACCCAGCCCAGCTGGCACAGAAGGAAGGGGTTAGAAGGCACGGAGTGAGCTGTGACACAGCTAGGAGACAGAGTGACACAGGGTGAGCAAAGTGGGCAGCCCAGCACGGCCAGTTCTCCAGGAGAGAATAAAGAACAACAAAAGGAATCGCTTCCAATCCACTTCCAAAAAGTCCCTTTACAACTCAGTTAAAGCAAGTGCATCTCCTTCCTTGGCTCATAAGTTCTGGGGGAAAAAAAGAAAATAACCAGCAATGTCATGTAAAATGGACTGTGTTTGTGGAGTATTTTACATACAACATGTCAGGAAAAATACAAGAGGTGAGAAAAACACGTTGCCCACACTCTCCCAATAGCAGGTGGCCACCTGACATTTCTGGAAACTCCTCTCATTGCACCTCATGCATTAAAAGGCCTCGAGCTTGTTGTGCTTCGTGGCTGGGCCTCCCCTGTGAAGAGGCTAAATCAGCCTCCCCAGTTTCCAGCTATTCAGCAGAAAAGAGCCCCAGCACGGCTGCACTGGCTTGTGTTCATTGCTGCCGACCTCACAGGGAGAATAAACACGTTGAACATCAAGAGGAGTCCAGGTATTACTCTAAGCAGGCTCTATATAATGACTAAAAATAGATGCTGTGGAAAATCCCTGTGCTTTAAGCCACATTTGGCAGCTTTGGGCCCAATTCCAGAGGCTGTCACAGCTGACAATGTGCACGCTTGTTCAGCAGCAGCAGCAGCAGCAGAGGCCACCTCGAGCTGATTGGGGACATTAGGATGTATGCCTCACTAATGAATTTTGTGCTGGCCCTGCCAAATCAGCCAGTTTATTTGGGCACATTCCTGCAGGTTGGACATCGGCTTGGAGCAGAAAGGAAATTCTTCACTTTTCCAGCCCTGTGGAATAAAGGGGACGTGTTCTCCCAGTCCAGGAGCACACTTGGCACACTGAACAAGGGTCTTGAAGGCTTTGAGGAGGCTCTACTACAGCATGATTAGAGTATCTTGCAATTTGGAATGGACTCTTCGGGGGAGAAAATATTTTTCCTGTTATATTTCCTATATAATCTTGGGGGTGGGGGGGGGGCGTGTGTAAATAATAGAAAAAAAATCATTTCTGCTCACAAGAAAATGTGTTTGGAGCACAGTGTTGTGTCCATTAAGGCATTAAGGAAGCAGGATTTTTTGTTCCTCTCACTGCTCCTGCCCATCACTGCCCTCCTCTGCCAGCTGTGGATAAAAGGTGATTGTGTCACTAAGGCTGCATCGGGAGCTCTGTTTTGGGGCCCTGCTTACAGGGACAACGACCCTGCTCCCTTGGCTGCTTCCCATCCTCATCCCTTTCCAAAAACCTCTTCTTCTCCTGGATGGCTGCAGGAGCTCCCATTGCTCATCTCACCTGTGCCAGAGACAGGAAAATCCAGAAGCACCTGAGCGGGCAGGGATGAGCAGAGCAGGGATCTGCATTTGCTGCATTCCCTCCCTGGGCTGTCAGGGCTCAGCCAAGAGAGAAAACACAAGCATTATTGGGCTGGGAGAGCACTCAGCCTTTCCCAGTGAAGACTTGTCCCGCAGGCAGAGCGTAAGCCGGGGAGAAAAAAAAAATCTCATTTCATACAATTTGTCACTCTTCCTTTGATTAAGTCTTAAGTTTTCCACGTTTTCCACCCTCTGCGCTTCTCCATCCCTCTCTTCCCCAGCTCCCAGATCGCGCTCCAAACAACAATGCCCCGTCTGAAAGGCCATTATGCGGGTCCATGAATACATAATTCCAAAATCGAGCTACCCCAGCAGCCTCCCTTAACTTTTTTTTAACCCCATTGTGGGCCGGGGGGCGAGGCTGAGCCGCGGCGGGGCGGGGCGGTGCGGGGGATGCTGCAGGGGCAGGTTTTCCATGCTCGCCGTGGTTTTCCCACAGCCTTTGGCCCCTTCCCCAGGCTAATCCCATTGAGAGCACAATCCAGCCCCGGCACAATGCGGGGATCCCCGCCGCGGCTCAGCCAGCCCGTGCCAAGGGCATCCCCTGCCACACATTGGGTTTGGGGTTTGGGGTTTTTTTTTTGATGGGCAGGAAGAGCCTCTGAGCGGGGAATCCAAGCCTGGCTGCCGGTGATTCTGGGGTTGGCTGTTTTCCCGAGATTTGGGTGGTTTCGAGTCCTTTTGCCCTCTGAAAAGCCCCGAGGCAGGCGCAGGAAGGAAAAGGGAGTCTTCAGATTCCCCTCTGAGGATCCAGTGCCAGCCTGGCAGGGCACTCGGGGCTGCGGGAGCCGAGGCAGGCGAGGATGTTTCTGAACACCAGAAAAGCCCTGCTGGGTAAACATCCCAGTGCCCACATCCCTGCTTTGTGTCTGCCCCTTGCCTGCCTCCTGCCTTCTCAGAGGGCACTGGAAAGCAAGGCTTTGCAATCAGAGTCCCCACACCTCCAAACCAAAAGCAGTCCTTGCAGGCAAAGCATTTTGTCTTTTCAAGGTTGTTCGTGTTGTTTGGTATTTCTTATTTTTTTTCTTTCTGCTCTGTGCCTGCTGCAAGATATTTGCAGCTTGAACATCAGGCTCCAATGGAGGCTCATCATCTTTTATACCAATTATTACATATCTGTTATTTACAATTACACACCAATATCTGCATTCTATACTAAACAGGTCATTTCTACACTGACCCAATCCCTCTAAAGCTGCTTGGTGCCACCGTCACAGCAGAAGATGGAGATGAAGAAGAAGGAGAAGAAGAACCCAGGGCACTGGCCAGAATCCCACATCTTGTCCCCATTCACCCCTATTCTAGAAACCCAAATGTGAAAAACTCCACTACTCTCTATCACACCTTTGTGCCTTGTAATTCCTCTCCCAGTTTTGGAAGCCTTTCTTGGACTAAAGTCAAAGCCAGTGCCCTCCCGGGCTCTGTGCCAGGGTCTCCAAACCCCCTGTACAGATCCCAGATCCCCCTGTACAGGTTTCCAAACCCCCTGTACAGATTTCAAACCCTGTTGTTCAGGTCCCTGTCTGCCCAGGGTATCCAAAGGGCTGCCCTGGACTCCCACAGGTGATGGAGCTGCTGTGTGAGTTTGGATGTGGGAAATGCTCAGTTTGTGAGCAAAGCCAGGACTGGGAGTGCAGCTTTATTAGAACAGAAAAGGGTGAGATGTTGCATTGCACCAAGTAGTTTTGTTATATTTGCACTGGGTGTTGTGTGTGTTATTTATATATATACATCTCCACACAAGATGTTGTACAGCACTGCCTCTCCCAGAAATCCCNGAAATCTGGCTCTGCACAATCTGCCAGGCTCTAAACTCTCCCAACTGCCCAAACACATCCTCAGTGTCTGTGAGCAGCCCCTCTAATTTAGCCCCTAAATGGCAATTTCTGACAAATGCCAGCCCAGTTTAGTGCTCTCAGTGCTTTGCAGGGGTTTCCCAGGCAGCTCCATTCTCTGAAGAGCAAACAGTCACCCCCAAGGTAATTTTGGCATTTAAATTAAACCACACAGTAGCTGTGAGCCTTTTTTTGCCTGTTTCCAGACAGCTGTAGTCAAAGCCAGTGCAGCAACTCCGTGCCCTGTAAAGATCTCACACAAGAGAATGGGATAACCAACCCTTCAGCCAGTGGATTAGCAGGTTGTGAAAAGCACTGTCTCTAAAATTCACCACAAGCATTTCTAATGATCCATGGACTGATTTTTATTAAGTTTCCCACAAAGGTGAATTAGTGTCTTTCACTATGGCAACGGCAATAAAAGGATGTAGAATGAGTCCAAAAGGTCCTGGCTGCTGGGGAAATTGGTTGGCATTCTGCAAGCCTACTCAACCAGGAAAGGGTTTCCCTCCGTGCTCTTGCCCCAGGTTGGTGGCTCCCATCACGTGCTCCCCTTCAGCCCACAGCCAGGGATGGGACAGGAGGAGTCCATCTCAGGACCTCAATCATAGAACTGGAGAATAATTGAGGTGGGAAGGGAGAACTTCCAGAGGTCAGCTGGTCCAGCTCCCCTGTTACCCGAACATTTCGGCTCAGCCGTGTCTTTCATCCATAAAAATTCTCTCGCCACTTTTCCTGGAGCTTCACCTTATCTGTCATTTCCTTGATAGAGCAGCTCCTTGCTGGGCTTCCCCCCACCCTGCAGGACCCACAGTGGTTCTTTGCACTTGCAATCCCTTCATGGAATCACAGAATCCCTAAGGTTGGAAAAGCCCTCCAAGATCATCGAGCCCATCCATCAACCTAGCTCTGCCAAGGCCACCACAAACCCATGTGCCCAAGGGCCACATCCACGTGGCTTTTAAATTCACTGCCCTGGGCAGCTGTGCCAGAGCTGGACAACCCTCCCTGAGAAGAGATTTTCCCTAAAATCCAATTGAAATCTCCCCTGGCCCAGCCTGAGGCCGTTCCCTCCCCTCCTGTCCCTGTGCCCTGGGAGCAGAGCCCGACCCCCCCGGCTGTCCCCTCCTGGCAGGAGCTGTGCAGAGCCACAGGGGCCCCCCTGAGCCTCCTTTTCTCCAGGCTCAGCCCCTTTCCCAGCTCCCTCAGCCCCTCCTGGGGCTCCAGACCCTTCCCAGCTCTGTTCCCTGCCCTGGACACGCTCCAGCCCCTCCATGTCCTTGCCTGAGGATGTCAGAGTTCCTGGCGGGGCTGATTCAATATCCTCCCGTTTTTTCAGGAGGAGGAATGGTGCATCCGAAGGATTAAGTGGCTCAGCACATTCCTGGTGTCAGGCTTGGCCTGAGCACAGCAAAATGGAGCATCACAAGAGCTCTGAGGAGCCTTCACTGCCAAAGGGGAATCCAAGCTGCCTCGTCACAGCAAACACCAGCAGCGAGGAGGGACCAAAGCAGGGAGCAGGAACTGCAAGGAGTGCTTGAGGTCACAGCCTGAGAGCCCTAATCAATAGGAATAAATGGTAATCTTCCCCCAAGGAAATGTTCTGTGCCTTTCAATCTTGTTTTGTCTGGAGCTGATCTAAGCAGAGGGGAAAGGCATTGACTTCTGTTCCTTCTATTTACTGAAATGCTCTGTGTACTGGCTGTCGTAGCCCTGACTACATCTTACCTCACTTGAAATTCCTCCTGTTTGATAAATGATTTGTGAAGTGGTCCAGCATCACTTCTTCCTTCTAGAGCACTATCAATAGAATATGCTCTTAAAGCACAGATTCCCCAAGCACCAGGGCAAGAAAACCTTTCAGGACAGCAGCTGCACACCGCATATGTGCTGTGTTTATGGGAAGAGTAAACATGAAAAACAGACACATTTGGTTTTAATTCACTTTGACTGACCCAAGGAGTCCTCCCCAGAGATAGCACTCAGGTCAACACATAAATTTTCAAGTATGTGTGCATGATTTTTGCTGCATGTTCAAAAAGGCAGACAGACGTGTGGGGAAGGATTTCTGAGCGCAGACACTGGCACAAGACTGGTTTCATTTGTGGGCTAATTCACCAGCCACTGCAGCACAGCTGAGCCCGTGCAAAACCTGCTCCTTGTAGGCAGAAGTACCTCGTGTCACCAGAGGCAAGAGCCAGAGGCTCAGACACAGCACGTGGAGTGATCTCCTACCCTGCCAAGAGCCCCACTGCAGCCAGCAGATGAAACCACGGGCTCAGGTATCATTCGACACCGCTATCGCAACCTGATCCACGATTACAGCTTCTGGGAAAATATTCCCACTTCTCCCATCCAGCCAACTTTCAGGCGAGCTGAAGGCACTTCTGTCACAGGAGAGCAGGTTTTATATTGGTTTTATTTTATGTCAGCCCTCCGTAGCAACACAGATCTGGCAGCAGATGCCAGAAGGCGGTCCTTTTAATTATAAGCAAAATGATGTAATGTTTTATGTCCTCTGCTGCAAGGCTGGACCACACTGTGGTGTCCTGGCTCTGGTGGAGTCCACCTCATCAAAACATTCCTCATGGGTTTTGCCTTAAGCATCTGTTTATGTGTTCTGCAAGGCAACTGCTCCTTTTGTTGATAATGGTGACAGCTTCGGCGCTTTTTAAAAAGAAGCTTAAGTGCCCCCCAATTCAAACCTCTCACACGGGTTTGAAATTTGAAAAATCCCAAATTCACTTCTAACAGAGATGTAGGAGGACAGCCCTGATGGCCACCAATTTATCGGAATTCTCCAAATTCAAGCCAACTGCTCTCAGTATTATTCCACTGAGGAGGTGATATGGATGAAACTCAGCCAAATATGAGGGCAAAAAATCCCTTTTTTCAATTAGATCTTTTTTTTTTTTTTTAACATCTCTAAAACAGAGTTCCACCATGCGACGACATCTTGAATTGATTGAGCTACGGGCAATCCCCGTTCTTTTTTGTGTACTATGAAATGTAGGAAACACAGATGCTGCCTGTTTAAACTGTCAAACAAGTTTCCTGATGGTAGCTCTCGTGTCTGCCACAGACTTGTTGGTTTAACAAATGTTGTGAATGCAAAGTCGGAACATGTGTGTAAAATATTCCGAGCTACAAACATCGGGATCATCAGAAACTTGGTGAAGGTTTGTACCAACTCTAGCAGCTCCAGATTTTACCATCTTCTGTTTCAAACACAACCACACTTAACTGTGAAAACCCTCGCCACCCAAAACAGGAGACCTGCACAGAGCTGCAGGCAGCTAAGCAAAGAGCTGGCACATTAAAAGCCTTCC
The DNA here is from genome assembly GCA_013400275.1 of Rhadina sibilatrix. NCBI lineage: Eukaryota > Metazoa > Chordata > Aves > Passeriformes > Phylloscopidae > Rhadina > Rhadina sibilatrix. The sequence goes on from VWYO01011281.1 coordinate 219,373, forward strand.
CTTTCTCTTAGTTCAATTTAACAACAAAAAAGATACTGCAGGTAAATTTATGGCCCTCCTTACTACTGCAATCCCTGAAAAACAGGAGGATTAACTCGGTGAGAACATGGTGAAATCTCAGATAATGCATCTAATGGCCAGGTACCATCTTTCCACAGACATTTCCATAGGTGGAATTGTTTGAGCAGTGTGCCAAGCGTGAGATCTTTTTGGAGCTGACACACCAAAGGGACCAGGGCAGGTGTGCAGCAGGAAAAGGGACAAGGCCATGGCTGAAAACTCCCAGAAAGGGGTGAAATCACCAGAGAGGTGGCTATTCCACTGAGCCTGTGATCTCAGAGGTAACACAAATTAAGATAAACCACTGAGCTTATAAATTCATGTTCCACCCTAACTCCAGCATTTTTTTGGAGGACAAGTGTTTACAGTTTGGCTGTAGTACGTGGCTATGTCTCGATCCAGAGGATTTTTATTTCCAATAAAAACAAGATGTATAGACAATTATTAGCTGTATTTTTAGTACCACCAGAAGGTTCAGGAGATTGTAAACCTGATTTTACTTACTATAAAATGCAATAATGAACATTGGTACAGAGAGGTTTGGGAAGAATCCCAGATGTTGGCTGGAACTGGGGAACTGCTTTCTCCGTATGTCAAACTTCTTATTAAATATCCAACTATTAATGTCAGAACTGAACTTTTTATAAAATACCCAGCTCTTTCTACACATCACCAGTGACTCCAGGGCTTCTAATGAGGATGGACTGCTGGCTTTTAAAGCCACAATTCCAATTCTGCTCGATGGAGAGTAGAAAAAAACAGACATGCTCAGAGGAGCCCACTCATGAGGAGCTTGGTGAAGGCCAGATATGGGCGTATTTGACTTCCCTGACCTCACTTTTAAGAAAAGTGGAATCACTTCTAAAGGCCTCAACAAACACAGAAGGGGAGGAAACCACTCCCACCCAGCAGCCTGGATTTTAATCTCTTACCTGGCACAGGGTGACACTCAGGGAGAGTGGCTCAGTGATGCTGGGAGACTTCAAAGCACTTTCAAGAGCCAGCAAATTAAAAAATAAGGTGCCCGTGGGGGAGAGTCATGACATTGAGAAGCTGCAGCTCCGAGGCCTTTTGGATCAATGTACAGAGTGCTGCTCATGGGGCTTCATGAAACAATTACAGCCCTCCTGCTGATTGCCTTTGTTTTGTCCCAGGAATCAATAGATTACCCACTGTAAATGTCACCGTGTTCCTGCTCTCCCAGGTCACTCTGCAAGGCAACGATGAACAGCACACAGCACTTGGCTGAAGGTGCTCCTGAACTGCTGCCACAGATAAATGTCCCCCTTTCTAAGAAGTCTGAAGGACTGAAAGATGCTCCTACGTGCAGCAGTACAACCGAGGGCACAACAACAAAAAAAGAAACACAAAGGAGGTGTGTGGATGGAGAAGCAGCTGTTTAAAAAGCACCAGGATCTTCAGGCACACAAAGAGCATTCCTCTCTGCACGTGGGAGGTGTATTTTGACAACTTCACTCCTTTGGACTGACTGGGGGGTTTTTAGGAGAGTTCTGTCTTTTCAGGAATGTCCACTCCTAATTTTTTGCAAATCTCATTTTACTATTTAATTGTTCTGCTTTTCCCCCCACAGTGTAAATACTATTTTTATTTTACAGTACGAGGCAATAATTAAACTAATTCAACTCAGAGTGAGACATTAATAAAAGAAAAACATAGATTTGATGCACTAAAATCTGACACAAAGAAGATGCAGAAGCTCCAATCTCATCACACTGCACTGGATTCCTGGAATATCTCCATCCCATTAAAGTGGATGAATACAGGATGAAAACTTCCTGAACACAGGAGTTTTGAGAGGATCACCTGGGTTGATCTGAGGTGAGAGGTGTCAGAAATGATCCCAGGGCAGGCTGGATGGGGCTTTGAGCAGCCTGGCCTCCTGGCAGATGTCTCTGCCCAGGAAAAGCAGTTTTTCACTCCCTTTACCACAGCCAGCTTAGGAAGGAGAATGTTCAACACATCTGGGATTTTATGGACTGCAAAAAATTCCAGGGATGAGGACAATATCTCAATTTTAGGACAATATCTCAATTTGAGGACACACGCAGCAGCTGCTACAGCCAGGCCTCCTCCAGCTTTCTGGGCACTGCAATACTGTATTTGTGTGAAAAATAATAATTACTTTATAATTGGGAACCTTGCTTTCTCAGCTGATGTGTCTTTGCTTTCACCTTGAGCAGCAGAGACAAATACAGTCACAAAGGAAATGGGCTGCAGTGCCCTTGGCAATGAGGTGTTGCAGTCTCCTCACCTCTTCTTTCACTATTAGAAACCTTACTTTGACATCATCTTACTCCTGCACAGGTGAGAAAGAAATCCTGGTATCAAAACAAGTTTAAGAATTAAAAGGGGGATATGGAGAGAACCCACAAACAATGCACTTTAGACATCATGAATGTTCCAGCTGCACATGGTTTGGCTGGAACATGGAAAGGAGCAGCACCAAAAGCACCAAAAGCACCAAAAGCACCAAAAGCATTTGGGGACAGGCAAATCTGCCAGCTGGCCCCTCTGTAATTGTCCTGTGGATCCTGAGTTCAGTAATTTACTGGTAAGATAACATATCTAATACATTCAGTGTTATTAAATCAAAGTTATTTGTCTTGAAACAGCTTTCAATCCTGATTTTTAACAAATGTGTGCTTCATTCAGGTAAAACACCACTGAACTTTGTCAACCCCACCTGACAATTTAAATTTTTTTTTCTTCTAGACCCCAATTAAAAGCAGAGTAAAAAATTAAACTCAGAGTGAGATTTTAATAAAAGAGACTCAGAAAATTTGGATGCTCAGACAAGAAATAACTTCAATGCTAGAATGACCTGCACAGGCTGGAAATGCCATCTGGTGGTTGCAGGTTCAGAGAAGTTAAGGAGAGAAAAATTCTGTTTGCTGGGACAGTGAGGGTTGGATCTCCACCACGTTTTACTGAGGTGTGGTAAATCAACAGCAAAGATGGATCTGTCTTAAACAGAAAAATCAGAACAGTGACTGTAATTTTGAAAAAGTAACTTTTATTTGCCAATGTAAAACCCTGAAATAATTATTGCTTTGCTTACTGGGGCAGCTGGCACTAGGGCAAGCAGTAAAAAAAGTGGATCAGTGGGACAGTACTTCAGCAAGCTCAATAAACTATCTTAAAACCACGAATTTTGGAAAGGTAATTGGGATTTGTTAGTTTAGAAAAAAAAAACAAAAAAACAAAACAAAAAACAACAACAACAAAAAAAAAAACAAAAACAAAAAAAAAAACACAAAAAAACCCAAACAAACAAACAAACAAAAAACCCAACAAAAAAAAAACAACACCCCAACAAACACAGCAGGCTGAGTTGGCAACAGTCCCCAAAAAGGCCTGGTGGTGCTGCAAAGAGGAACCTCAGTGATGACCCTGAACGGGCAGGACCAACCACAGCAGGGCCACCTGCAACCAGAAGGATGAACATTAGGTAAGAGGGGATTAAAAACTTTCAGTATTTCAGTATTTAGTGCACAGAATCAGCCCAAGGAGCTTTGTGAGAGGTGAATGCACACAGTGAGGGATCCTCTCGGGGTGGTGGATGTGTCCTTGCTGCTCCAGCCTGGAGGAGACAGGGGAGAAGCAACAAACACTTTTTGAAAGTCCCATCCAGCCTCCACTTTCCTGCCCCTGTGCAGACAGAATTCCAACAGAATTCATGTGATTTCCCTCCTTAACTCAAGCTTTCTGCCACAAATGCACTGCACTGCCCTTCATTTATTTTTCTGTTCTACAATGCCCCATTGATTCTTCCTGGACAATGACAATCAGATGTCACAGACAAAAGGGAAATGAATGAAATCTGACACATTTATTTAAGCCTGCAGTGGACTAAATTATAAATAAATCCTGCTTTTTCTGCAGCACAAAGGTTGCAGACTGACTGTCCCTGAGGACTCTGCTCTCTTCTCACTTCTTAACAGACTTTCCAACAGCTTCTTTTGTCCTGATAGCAATCTCTCAGCAGGACTTTTGGCAGACACATGTATTGTGTGTCAAAAGTGAAGTGGAAATAACTGATGGGAAGCACAAGAATCTGATGGGAATAGTTATAATAAGGAAATGAATAAACATCAAAACAGTAAAACATAACCAGAAAGAATACAGCCAGAAAGCTTCTGGGCTGCTACTTGTCTGAGAAGAGCAGCAAGGCCACTTTCAGAGTTAAGGTTGTTCTGTATTAATACAGAGAGCATTAATATGCTGTACTTAGGTTTATATGTTAATTTAATTCATTTCCATTCTTATTTTAGTACTGTTAGAGAACAAAGCTCTCACGAGATGAGCTTTAAATGCACTACAAAATGCATACAGCAGATTAATTTCTAGAACACCTTTATTTAGAAACCCACTGACCACAATTAACTACATTTAGGATGAGTTCCTATTGTACATCTGCTCCTATGAGCCATCACTTTGACTAACTTGAAAAAACCCCAAATCATTTGGCAAATGCAAAAGTAATTCAGCATTTTACCCTCAGTCTGTGTGACTGAAGGTGCAGCTTTATAAACACATTGGCACAAGGTGTGGCTACAGTGCTTTGGGAAATGCAGATGATCCCCTGCAAAGTGATGATTTCTGCCCTGAAAATTGCCTCCACCCTTCCAAATGCAGACTCTTCCTGAAGCAGGGCTGGCACAGAACGAGCAAGGAGAGAGATTGAGGCTTGAGTGGAGATGGAGAGTGTGATCAGGCATGTCTCAGCACATAATACATGTCTGGAGGATTACCTGGGACAACCAGGGCGAGCAGGAATTCAGAAACACCTGGCTGATCAGGCTGGAGCTTCAGAGTGATCACCTGGCAAAGAAATTCACAGAACCTCAAAAAGATTGATGGATGTTGACTCCACTGGAGCAACGGAACAGAAAAAGTCCCACCAACATTTCAAGCCATGCTGGTGCTGGGCTTTTGAGAAAATTCTTGTTCAGGAATCCAGAATTAGCTGGAATTCTGCCTCATTCAGTCAGAAAATGATGCAATGTTTGGTTTTCTTTATGCACACAGAACCCAAATTTCTGTGTTGCTGGTTTGGCTCCTTAATTCAGAGACAGGTTTTTGTTCAACCAAGCTGAACTCAAATAAATAGCTAGTCCTGTCTAGTCTCCATTTGTTAAAAGCCTCTTTATTTTATTGTACTCAGAAAAGAAGTATCAATTATATTTCATGCAATCTCTTCATTAATCTGGCTGGCTGGAACTGAAATTTAGTTCTAAAACAGGTCATGTGTTTTGAACATGATTTTAAACTTGCAGGTCCCCCTTCAAATCACTGCAACCCTTTGATGGATTCTTTGATTTTGCTGTTCACTGGACACTTGGTCAATCTCCAGGATAATGAAATTCCGACAAACTAATGCAGAAATCACATTCAGAGCTAGTATGTCTTATAATAACTCACAGAGACTGGAAATAACTTTATTTTCTACACTTGCAAGTCAAACAGGCCTGCTAAAAAGCAATTACAAACTCAACATGCAGGTTCTTGAATTTACTGACACGTGTTGATGCTGGACATGTGTAAGCTTCCCACTTCTTTCCAATTAAAACAAAAAATGGCATTTTCTAGCACTGGTCACAACTCTGCATTTTCTTACCACCATTTTATGCTCATTTATCAACAGATGACAGAACAAGGCAACCTTACATTGGAGATTGATTCTCACAAACCAGCTACACACAAAAAACCCCTTTTATAAAATAGTTTGTGCTAAGTTAAATATCTCTAAATTCAATAATCGTCAATGGCAATATATTAAATAATATTGTAATAGTGGTGAATTTTCAGCTCCACTGAAGTCACAGGCAAAATTTACAGAACTTCATCCTCAGCCTCTGCCCCCCTTCCAAAAACAGGGACAGACGTATCAGGCCTCCAAAATACTGCACCAGCTTCCTTCTAAAATTACACCAAAGTGAGTCAGATCTCAGCAAACCACAGGAGATGAACTCAGTTTTGGAGTTAATCTCAGTGTCGCCTGGTTTTGCTTTTTAATATAAATCCATATTTGAGTTGAGTAGGAGCCAGGAGCCCAGTCTGCCGTGGTGCTGCAGTCCCAGTGGAGGTCAGAAAGTGAAAGCACCATTTCAGACTCACAGGAAATGGTCATTTACCTCCAGGGCTCACGCTAAGGACAGCTTCAAGCTGTGCTCAGTTTTCAGGTTTAGACTTCTCTCACTTTCCTTCAACTGCAGTCCTTAAAAGCTCCCCAAGAGAAGCATCAGATAAAAGTCTAATCCAAGGCATATCAGTAACAAATACGGGCACAAAGAGATGGAGCTCTCCAGGAACTCTCAGTGGGGACATTAAGTCTGCTCCCTTGAAATTTAACAGGAACTTTAACTTCTCCAGGAGCACAGCGAGGCTGTCATTGAATGGCTTTGATAACCTTTAAGATTTTGCAATTCATAGTGAAATTCCTCAGCGCCTGTTAACTGATTCTGTATCACATAAAAAGGTTTTCTCATTTATTTTGGTTGCAAGCCACACGGGCATCACCACCTTTCAGCACGTCGTGTAGGCAAAAAAAAACGTGGCAGAGTGGTGTAAGTGTTTCCTCCACAGAAAGGAATTCTGCACAGTCATCTCCATGAGGATTATTTAGTGGTTCTCCCCACGGCAGGAGGCTGAGGTAAGGGATGGACAAGCCAGAAGGTACAGTGAAAAGAAACTTCTCAGTACCAGGCAACAGATAAACACACACCAGATATGATGCTGACGTGAATGACCCTTTCTGCTGCAGACTGGGAGGAGATCAATACTATGCAGCCCAATTAATAAAACGTAAAATGACTTTTTAAAGTTGCTATTGAAGCTGTACTAACAACAATATTACAATACACACTAATTTAATATCAAACAGATATGGAAAAACAAAGGTAAATCTGCATTGCACTTGCTTCCCCAAGTTTTTACGTCTGCTCCACATAAAAATTAATGATTAATAATATTGGCCAAGTGTTTAAAATTAAATCAGTGAACCCATGAATGATAGGAGATGTAACCCTCCGAGGGTAAAACTGAATTTGTTTCCTTTCTGGGGGAAAAACCATCCACATATCCTTGAATAAGAATCTTTGTTCAAAGGCTAACAGGAAACTCCAAGTTGATTCAAGGTAAATACCAGCCCCTGTTATCCAAGAAGATAAGAAACACAAATGCATTGGTAATTTTACAGTGTTGTAATACATTACTGAATTATACAGCAGCGTTGTTTCCCCAAATTCCTCCAACTTATATGACTTAACAGGGACACAGACAATGTTCATATATGAGATAATAAAGTGCTTTCATAAAGGATCACAACTTCCTGTGTTTCCAACAGAAGTATTTACTAAAATGTTATTGAAGATGTTAACCCGTGAGCTGCTGCACCAGAAACGAAACAGTCAGTAAAAAAAAGCTGGAATATGGTATTTAAGTCTTCCTGTACAATTCTGCAGAAAAAAAAAAATAAAGCACCTGCAACAAAACCCAGCAGTGGTACCTCATGTCTTGTTTTTGTTAGCATAGTTCTGAAATGTGCACTGAGAGCTGCAGGATGAACCTCCCGAGCTCTGTTTCACACTAGCCATGTGCATTGAAATACCCACTCTTGTTAGACAAAGGATAAGGCTTATACCAAAAACCACTGTGCCACTTGGCTGCATATCTTTGGTATATTTATAGTGCAACTGTTCTGCTTCTTCTCTGAAGGGGAAGGTTTTCCAAAGCACTGCATCCCCTGCCACTGAGAACCTACCACAAACTCCTACACTCACTAGGACCTCTGACACTGACTTACTGCTTTAAACAAATGAAGAATGTGCAGTGAAAATAATTTCTTCCTGTTTTTTTAAAACACACTGCTGAAATAAATCATGCTGGAAAGTTTCATATCTCTTGCAAGATTTTAGGAGCGTACAAATGCAAGCACAAAATTTCACAGCAATTTTTAACGACAGATATCCAAGGTGCTATTTGAAAACATCTGTAATTTAACGAGTCTTAATCTAGATTTAGTCAACCTTCGTCTCTACAGAAGAAAAAAACAAAAAAGAGACACCTGTTTTTCATTTTGCTTAGATACTCAGAATTATTCATAATGCATAGAAAGGCTAGAACTACTTAATTAAAATATACTGCAAGCGTGGTTTTTTTCTAAACTTATATTGCTAAAGCCTTGCTGCACTGTGAGATTGACTGGAGCTGGCCTTTACACACAGTACCGTGTCCTGACACAAGCCTGGCTGTACACCTGTGCTCCAGCCTCTCTCAGCGGGCACACCAGCACACCACTATGGTACAGATCACCCAGGGGCAGTGCAGTGAAATGTGAAATGCCATCTCAGGGGGTTTCAGCTCCTGAAGAGCAGCATCCTCTCTGAACAGCTCTGTCCCACCAGGCTGGCATACTGCTGGACGCTGGCCTCGTCGCTCGGCCCCTTCCTCCTCTTCTTGTACACGCTGTAAGGCATCACGGTCCTCTTGTGGAGCACTCTCACCCTGCCCAGCTCCTTCAGGCGGCCTTCATCGACTGCAGGGGCAACCAGAGAACACAGAAAGCAATTATTTATAGTGTCCACATCACCTTAATTTCTGCCTCTACCTCCAATAGGCCTGATGAAAACCGCAGGAAGTAAGAAAAGCCGTCTGCAGAGGAAAGCGGAGCTGAGCTGCAGGGAGCTCTTGAATCCTGGCTGGCAACAAAACCCAGCCTGCAAAGGAACTGGGTCTGCAATGTGTGGAAAGGTAAATCCTGCATCCCGTGGTGATGGATGGCATTTCTGGAAACACCTCTACTGCTGTATTTAAAAATCCACATTCATTTAGTGCTCCTGGAGCCAGAGGTCAAACTCTGTCTGGGAAAGACTCAAACAGAACTGACCAGGAGAAACTTCTCGTTACAGAACCCCTTGCAAGACCCACCACACCAGCTGGGACAAATGTACTAAAAGCAGCAAGAAGCCTCCTGGCTGTTTCCTCAGGTAAGCAAGCACCAGGCAATAAATCATCTTCCCAGGTGAAACTCCCTGGCCCTCCTCCAGCCCCAGTCTGTTTTTCCCTCAGTTGCACTGGTTTCTGAGTTCCATTCTAGGGGTTACATGTCCTTCCTTAAGTAGATCAACAGGGTGAGCAGTGCAAGCACTCCCGGGGTGGGTACAACACAATTCCTCTTCAAAGATACACACACCACAGTTAAAGCTCATTTCCTTCACAAACAGACCCCTTGTGACTTAATTTACCCAGAATCATACACATAAGAGTGTCGTTGAACAAGTTAAAACTTCCTCACTTTTATGAATCCCATTGATGCTCCTACTGCTGAACCATAATGTTATATGGCTGCTGTGTGTCAGAAAAAATTGCACTACAGTGCTAGAAAACTCTTGAAAGAAACTTAGAGAGCATGCCACACATCTGAAGCCACTGAAGGATAAATTAGCAAAACTATTACAAAATAGTGGGAAAAGAAATCTTGGACTTTTCTGAACTTTAGGTTCAAAAAGTCACCAAGAAGAGTCAACCCAGAATCTGAAACATGAGTTTGAAAATAGAGCCATATAAATTCCAGTAACAATAGAAATACTTACTGGAATGTCAGCATTTTGGGACATGAACTATGTGAGGACTTCCTTTTGGACCTTCCTTCTGCTTTTAATTAATGCTTCTTTATGTTTTAAAGGAGGCCATGCAACTCTTCTCTGTGCAAGCCATTCTGAAGAACCTGCCCCTGTTCATCCACAGAAATGGCCTCTAAACTTTTTTCTGTTGATTGCCTGAATTTAGTATGTGAAACTTAATGAAGGCTACTTTACCAAGTTTAGAATGACTTCATTACTTTTATCTGTGTTTTGATTCCTGACATGAAAGCACAATGTGTTTCTCAGGACTTAGTTGGGAAAACATGGTTTGAAGGAAGAAAATCTGAGTAGTACTTGCTAAGATCGTGCTCCCCACTAATTATTGTTGGCAATTGCTTTAAATAAACACCAAGTCAAAAAAAACACTTCATGGCTTTCTCTCCCTCTTTGAAATCCATCAGGTTTTTGATGTTTGGCCAACATTTCCCTGATATCCCAATAGGTTGGTTTTACTACCAGTCCTTCTGCCTCTTCTGTTACAGCCTCCTCCTTCCTGAGAGTTCACCAAGGAAAAAATTTGCAAGTTTAGCTTCTGAAGGTGACACAAGTGTAAAGTTCTTTTAACTTCTTAAATTGGAAAGTTTATATTTACTGCACCTCTAGACTGACTCCCAGTCTGTGCCCTGAGATGGATTTAGGCCAAGCTGAACCCTCACAGCTCTGTGCCAAAAGCACTTTAGAGCTGTTCCCTGCTCACTGATTGAAACTCATTGATTTCAAATAGTCCCAAAGCCTGATAGCTGGCTGAGTTCATCTTCTGGCTTGCAGTGATGGTGGCCCCAGATTTGAGTTCTTGAGAGACTAAAGCTACTGCACCTTTGGTTTCACTGCAGCCTTCCTGGCTCAGCTGAACATTGTTCTTGGTGCTCAGCATTTCTGCCCTTCCTCCACTTTTACCTGTTGCCTCCTTGCATGAAAAATAACATTCCCAATTTTTGCAATGATTACCTGTCCTTCCACTGACTCCCCTCAACATCAAAGCTTTAATAACAAAAATAACCTTCTGTAAAAGTACTTAAATGTGTGTAATTTAAACTAAATCTGTAAAAGAAACCTTTTGCTGAGATGTTAAGTATAAAGTAAAATAATCTCAGGTACATAGTTAAGCTTTTAGAGATGGCAAATAGGAATTTGGGTCACCATCATAACAAATCTCAAAGTCAAAACTCAGCCACCTTTCATTTGCTGCTGGTCTGGAGGCAACATCATTGGAATTCAGGAAACTATTCCCTTTAAACACTATTTCAATATAAGCAGACTAAATTTAAGATAATTTAATGGAAAATAAAAGCAGATTGGGCTCTGGCACACTTTAACAAAGAAATTACTCTCCCAATAGAAAAATTAAATATCTGTTCCTGCTGAGTGGCACATGGTAAAATTTGCTTTCTATTCAAGATGATGCAATTGAATTCTAACAGGCCTTCCCTGTGTGGCTGATGCTGGCATACAGCAGCAATCACAATTCAAAACGAGATCAAATGCTTTATTAAAAAAAGTTCCTTGCTGAAAATAAGAAAAAAACCCCATCCTTTTATTTCCAAGCTTTACTGAAGAAATTTTATTTAATGACTTCCTTTTCTGGAAAGACCCTGACTGATCAGACAGTAGAGCAGAATATTAGGGCAATTTTAGTCATTACTGTAATTACTGAATACAGTACTGTTACCACTAAAAAGTTTTTCAGAAGTGCTTATTTTTTCCTCCTCACACTTTCTCTTTTTCCACCTCCTGAGCTGTTGATTTATCATAGTTTACAGAAGAGGCACTGTCATTTGACATAGAAAATATACAAGGTTTCATCCCTTAACTCAGTTACATCTATCAATATAGTCTGGATGGCAGACACACAAAATACAGAGCAATCAATTATGTAGATAGAAAGCTCCTGTAATTTTAGGAAACTGGGCAACTGCAGCTGCCAAATGAAAATAGAAATATTATCCTGTAAGTCTCAGAGCTGAAATTCTTGTTGAAAAAAATTCTCATCACTTCCTTCTTTTCTCCCCTGCACTCCTAAAGCAGCAAATTATTTATGCTGCAGTTGCCTGTTGAAATTTGAATATAGAAGAGATTTCACTTCTAATTCAACCTTGCCACTGTGACCCCAATAAAGACTGCACAGAGGTGTTAAAACGTTCTGTTCCCAGCCCCATGCCACTGTTAAATGAAATCCACATATGGAGGATTTCCTTTCTGAAAACACAAAGCCTATCAGGGACGTTGCTAAGTACCAGCAGAAAACAAAGCAAGGAGCAGGACTGATCCAAAGCCTCTCCATGGAATGGGATGTCTTGGCAGGCACTGGTCTGAGCTCCTGACCCAGCTCACACATCCACCTTCACCAAAAGTGCTCAAAGGCAGCCTCAGCCTGCACTCACCCCAAAAAAGGCTCCCAGGCTCCAGGGATGAGGAGGAACCTGAGGAGCAGGAAGCCCGACATGCAGCTCCTGTACAATCCAGTCCTCAGTTCTTTGCACAACCCAAACCAACTTCCCCCTAAAACTACAAGCTCCCTCCCAAGCCAAAACATCATTTTCAAATGCTGATAAGCATTCCTGCTGAAATACCAGCATGAAATAAGGAGGAGTGATGTCACCTCCTTTATTCACAGCAACAGAAAGCTGGAGAGCTGTGTGCTTTTTAAAGAAATCCAGAATTTCATGGTCGAGATCTTTTTCTTACAGCTCAGGGGTGGATTAGCATTTTTCTAACATTATTTGGGGGAGCCCACATCCAAAAACTTTTTATTCTTCACATGCATAAACCTTTATTATTACTCCCCAATATAAGCTGAAGTGAAAACCAGCTCCATCTGGTCAGAAAGCTGGGTGAGCACGTGCAAAGCTGGACAAGGGAGACTTGGAGTGGGGAGTGAGCTCTGCAAGAGCCTGAGAGTCAATCCCACACTGAAAAAAGGGTGATGGCTCAAGGTTTCTGTAGAAAATTATTACTAGATCAGCTTTTTGGTGGTGGCTGAGTTGGGCCAAGCTGGTTTTGATCAACAGTGATGTGGAAGGGCAGCCTGAGCTGCAGCATCCTGTGCTGCTCCTCTTTAGAGCCACGGCACCTCTTCCCTCCTCCCCTTGACAGACTCCTCACAAACATGACATTTTGTAATCTCTCAGGTGTACAATCTAGAGGTGGAAGCAATCTACCTTTCCTTTAAAGTGCTTTTTTCCCACTTACAGGAAAAGAAGTGAAGCAATAATTAAAAGTAAAGTGACAAATTTATTGACTTTCCTGTTTTCTAAATAGGAGAAAGGACAACTGCCTCACATTAGTCACAAGAAAATATTTCTTATATTTTCTGTACAGAATGGACCCAGAATTAGTAAGAAGACTAACTGAGAACTGGCATTTTTAACTCTCAAAAAGAAATGTGGTACTCCTGCTAAACTCTGAAATGATTATGTTTCTGATCATAAGTTTAATTTTCTTTAAATGCTCCTTCAAGTCCCTGGAATAATGAAAGTATTTGGCCATCATCACTTAGCAATTCTGCATCCATACTACACAGAGAACCTGGATTTTCCCCCCATCACAGCAGGATAAAACAGAGAGAGAGAGATAGAGAGAGAGAGAAAGAAAGAAAGAAAAAGAAAGAAAGAAAGAAAGAAAGAAAGAAAGAAAGAAAGAAAGAAAGAAAGAAAGAAAGAAAGAAAGAAAGAAAGAAAGAAAGGAAGGAAGGAAAAGGCAAAGAACCAACCTTAATTCAAAACCTGAAGTATTTAAACCTCTATCATTAACTGAAACCTGTGATTCACCTTGAAAACAGACATTGAAGGAAACTCACACTATAAATTAAATTTCCATTTTGCTTAAAAATGGAATCTCAAAAGAATTATTTTTACCTCTAAGCATTAAATCCACAAAACAAAAAGTATGAAGAGAAACACTTGACAGCTGCTGCATTTCCAGCCCATGGATGTGCAGGGGTTTTGATTTTGTTTCATGTTGCTTGTGGTTTTTTATTTCCAATTTTGAAGCACTTGGGATTTGCATGTTTTTTAAAGATGAACAGAATGTTCCCATTTTTACAATCAAAGAAAAAAAAAAGTTAAAAATTGAATTTACAGGGAGATCAAAAGTTTCATGATACCCAAGCTTTCAAACTAGGTGCAAAAATGATGAAAAGAAGCACCATCCCTTGCTGGTTACACCATGGTGATGTTAATTTATATGAGAAACACTACAGCCTTGTTGAATTCTTTTTAAAGAAAAGCTACATCTGGTTTACATGACCTTGTCACAGTTAATGATCAATGATTTTAAAACAAAGAAACTGCAAAAGGAAGAAACACATTAACTTTTCAGATTCTATGACTGAAACATAGGAGATATTAATTACTGGAAATCGAAAATTATTCCACCACTCAGAAGCCAAATCTTTCTGACCTTTGAATTTGAGATAATTTCTCACCCAATTTAAAGCATAATTTCTTCTGTTCACCAGCAAAGTATAGGATGTCATCCTCAAAAACAAAAGGACCAAACAGCAATACCCATTAATAGTCATATTTATATAAAATATTGAGCTGAAATGTGCTTTTTCTTATATTGCTTCTTTCAAACTAGACTCATACATTAAGGAATATTAAAGACCCCTATGCCTGGAGGTACAAAAATACTAACTCAAACCAAAATAAGAGTACAGTTAAAATGAAGCATAAACAACAACAACACACAAAAACTCAATGAAAAGAATTCTTAATTAAAACCAGAAAGCACAAGTCACAAAGGAAGTACAGTAAAACGCTCAGGATACTCTCAATCAGCCAAATCTTTGCAGTTGCTCTAAGAAAAAATAGGAACTTTTGAAACCACCGTTCAGAAAGAATACGTTTGTAAGTGGAAAAACGCACCTTTATCAAAAAAGTTACCAGTGACCCTTAAAACAGGGGAATTAACAGTTTTACAGGTCCAGGGACCCTTAAGACGGGCAAAGACAGGAAGTTGCAATGAGGGGAAATCCTGGAGGCATCTTCCAACCCAAGCTTTTGGGCTTTGTGCCTGAACTCCTACGGCTGGTTTACGACGTGGAGCTCCACGGCGAGCGGCGGCAGCCGGATTGCGGGGCAGAAACAATCACTCATTGTGTGGGACTCCCGTTATTCCTGGGCTAAACAGGAGCAGGGGCCAGTGGGAAACGTTTCCTGTCAGTGCAGCAACTCCCAGCAGCTCAGGGGCTCAGCTGTGACTCACGGCTCCTGCCTTACCTGGGAACAATCCCTGCCCGCGCCGCCCAGCGCTGAAATCCGACTGGGCGTGCTTGAAGGAGGAGATGCACATAAAACAAAAGGCATAAAATTCCCAGCTAATTTGAGGAGCTCTCACATAATACAATCATTCTAGCCTACCTCAATGTATTATCCTGAAAGAAGGTGACTGGAAAAAGTCTGGTGAAGGGCAAGATTTAAATCATAGAATCACAGAACCATTCAGGTTGGAAAAGCCCTGTAAGACCATCAAGTCCATCCAATAACCCAGCAGTGCCAAAGCCACTCATCCATGTCCCCAAGTGCCACATCCACACAGCTTTTAAAACCCTCCAGTGACTGTGACTCCAACACTGCCCTGGGCAGCTGTTCCAGGGCTGGACATGAAGAAACTTCTTCTAATATCCAACC
Source organism: Rhadina sibilatrix (assembly GCA_013400275.1). Taxonomy (NCBI): domain Eukaryota; kingdom Metazoa; phylum Chordata; class Aves; order Passeriformes; family Phylloscopidae; genus Rhadina; species Rhadina sibilatrix. Next base: position 234,728 of record VWYO01011281.1, read on the forward strand.
TTAACCTCCCCTTGGTGCTGTTTCTTCTTGTCCTACCAAAGACTGAGACTGATATTCCTCCAAGGGTTTGCTTTTTAGGAATGCAGTGCAAAAAAACCCTAGTAGTACCTGGGAAAATGTTAGTTAAATGGGACTGAACGCTTCCCCATCTGAAAACAGCATCCAGTGCCTCCAAAGTCAAGACACTATGACAACAGCAACAAGAAAGGAATATAATCTAGTCAATGGCAAGCTGACAAAGATAACTTTTTTCCTTTTAGATGTTCTTCCAGAGGACAAAATGAAGTAGTCACTTCAAAAGAAGTTGAATCTTTAACACTGTTCTTGATGACTTCAAGTACGAGAAATGAGACTGTGAACTGCCAATGAAGAACATTAACTGCACACCCAGGGCACTTCGGGTTTGGGGTTTTTTTCTATTTTAACAGAACTTTTTGGTTATCTAAGTAACTTCCAGCCTTCAGCTGAAGTGCAGTGTGCAGACAAGGGCCCGAAGCAGAACCAGAGCAGGTACAGCTCTGCTGTGAGATGTTCTCACATTCCTGTGATTCTCATTCCCGTGCATGCTCTCCCCAACCCAGGTTTGCTGACTGCAGCTCCAGGCTCCACCCAGCCTGAATAAGGCAGTTTTGTAGACCAGAACTTGCAAAGTCAAAGCTTTACAGGATCATTCATGGCCTGACCCATTTCTGATGGACCTCAAAGCATTTCTAGTGCCCAGCTCTGATTCTGGGGAGTTTTATTTGCTCTGTCAGCACTGGGGAACCTGACCAAGCTTTCTGCTGCGTCAGATGTGTGTCCTCCACACTTCTCAAAACCTTTGTTAGCTGAGCTTTTCTGTTCCTTGAAGTATCCAAGTTATTTAGAAGAACACAGGAATGTTCTGCATTTTGAGTTATTCATTTCTCTTCAGAGACAGAAGGGGAAATCACAGTTCAAATCTAACTTGGAAACAGCACATGATAGCAATTCTAAGTCACTGGCCAGCAGGGAACAAAAGCTGCTCAGATAACTTTACAGAGACTTTAGCAAGGGACCTGTCACCTCAAAAACGTAATCAAAAGTGGCTCTGTTACTGGTGGGAGAGACACATCAGACACATTAATAAATCCATTAATTAATGGTTGAGAATAGTAATGCATCTTAAATGGGAAAGAAAAATTAGGGATGGTGATGATGGTGGAGATGATAGGACAAGGGGGGATGGCTTGAAGCTGCAGGAGAGTTGGATGTAGGTGGGATGTTGGGAAGGAATGCTCCTCTGTGAGGGTGGGCAGGCCCTGGCACAGGGTGCCCAGAGCAGCTGCGGCTGCCCCTGGATCCCTGGCAGTGCCCAAGGCCAGGCTGGATGGGACTGGGAGCACCTGGGACAGTGGGAGGTGTCCCTGCCATGGCAGGGGTGGCACTGGATGGGTTTTAAGGTCCCTTCCAACCCAGACCATTCCACGATACCACTGTTCTATGAAAAGCCAGCACAAAAGACAAAAGTAAGAGATTATGCTTTAAGGAGTTACAGCTCCAAAACAATGGGAAGAAAACAGGGGGAAAATCTGAAGGAGCAAAAGAGTTAAATACTATTTATTAAAATAGCTGAACAGCATAGAAGTGAACGTGGTAGAAAGCAGCAAGAGGATCTTTCAAAAAGAAAGGCAAAGTTCTCATTAAGACTGATATGTGAGGAGGAAAAAAACCAGAGATGAGAGTCAAACTGAGAATTACAAATGCAAACATTTCCATGAAATAGGAAAAATTGAAGCAGTTGGCAGTAGCTTATCAGCTAAATAAATCAGATTACAGCAGTCAATTTGCTGGCTAAATTAATTAAAACATGGAACCAATTACATTCCACGTGAGGGGCTGGGATGATGTCACCAGAGCAGGGAGTGAATGAGGATCATTCCAGAAGGTGTGACCCTGGCACAGGTTTCCCTGGTGGATGTTGGAGTGTGGCTCAGCACATGCCTGTGGTGTCCCTTCCATGGCTGCTCTGTGCCTGGGCCTAATTACAGCTGTTAACTTTTATCACATTTGGAAACCAGTCCCACACGCTCATTGTCCTCAGCACGAAATCAATCTGCACGATCGCTCTACTTGTCCCACATTATTGAACTTCTCATTCCTGCTCTTGTGCTCCTAACACCTTCTGTGCATGGAAAACATTTCTACAGGATTTGGCAGTCCTTGTCCTTCCCCATATTCCCCTGAATACTCACCCCCCCACCTCCAAAAAGAAAAAGCAGAATTATTCTGCTGGAAAATCAAATATCACAACACTGAAAATGTGCAAGAGCGTCTTGAGCACAAACCCATCTAAGAATCATCTCTTCAATGCAAAGAGAAGTGAAGTATGCCTAGATATTTTTCAAGGAAAGTCCTCCAAAAAAGAAAAGTAATTTCAAAATACATCTATTTGTTTCACAATCTCTATGATGGTCATCTTGGATTAACACATTTTTCAGAATTTTGCAGCCCAAGCCAAAGGTTTCATGAGCCACTCCAGAAGTCAGACAATTGTGCTGCTCGAGGGGCACTGGTTTCGTCTGCTACATATATGTTAAAAGCAGATATATTTAGAATATCAGCAAATCCAAACTTTGAAATCACAAATATTTATTAAAGCTTGCATTTTCTAACTCACACACCAATTTATGCCATGGCAGTTGCTTAGGACCCACAAATTAAGAGAATAACATCCTGTATTCTTTGTATTAGAGAAGCACTATATGTGAGGCTAAAACCCCATGGCAGTCATTTCAATTTAATCCAAACATAGTAAAAAGTGAGAGAAAAATGTGCCTGGCTACACCTTATTGGCATTATCTTCATTGTTTAAACATCTTGTACACTCAAGGATCACACTGGATTTAGAAAGATGAGTTCTGATGGCTCTAAGTGTTCATTAACTTAATTAGAAACAGAAACTCGTAAGATGTGTGTCTGTTCTAGAGAAACTGCTAGAAAGAACTGGGATGTCTGTCTTCTTTTTGGTTACAGAATTCAAATTTATTACCTATAGCTGTGATAACAGTGGAAAGTTACCTCTTCAGAAGACTTTAGTTCGTGATCTATCAGAGCTTATTTAAACTGTTTCCCAACTCTCTGAAGTACACAACACTATTTTAAAAGAAAAAAAAAAATATATAAGCAGCAGTTGTTTTAGAGCAAAGCAGCAATTTCTCCCAAATCAGATGATTGCAGAGTTCTAAACAACTGGTTTAATGTTTTCCATCTGTGATGGTTTTGCGACCACATTTTCATCGTCTCGAGGAGCTCAGTGCATTTATCCTTGTAAACATTAATCTGCATCACACCACCCTTATAAACATTAACATATCCTGCCTTTGCATTAATCCCTCTGCCTGCATCCATCCTACATGGCTACAGCCCTTTGCCAGGGACCTGAACTCTGAGACGTGACCAAATGGCAACCACAGTTCCCTTTGGGGACACAAATATGTGATCGTGGCTTTTCTGTTAGGAGAAGGAACGAGACCAGCATTATGTTAACATGCTAAAAAGTTTAAATATATTGTAAAATTAAACAGTCCCTGTACTGGATGGGGAAAAAAAAAGAAGTCAACAAAACTTGTGTACACAAGTCAACGCAGTACTTGTGTTCACGTACACAGTAAATATAAAACCTGTTTGGAATACTCTTTGATAACAAAGTGCACAGAAAATTGTACATAAAATAAAATGTTTTATAAACACAGCACTAGAAATTATAGTTATTGAAACAGTTGTGACAAATGCTTTTTCCAGTGGAAGCATTATGCACAAGAACATATATTTAAAATAAACAGTTTTGTGTAACTGCCTGCAGAGTTCTGGTTTTATTTAAGTTTTATTTAGTAGAACTAATAACACTCAGTTGCTTGCAAGAAGCATTAAGATACATAATGCATTTACCACTAAGAGGATTCAGTTGTTGTTGAATAATGGGATTTTAATTTGCATTTTACTACTCTAGCTTACTACGAGCAGCAGAATAGATAAAAATATACAGAAACATGTATTTCTAAAGACAGTTTTTTCAGCTAAAAGCTTTAAAAATCTGGTCAAAACATGTATAAAAGTTGTAAGATTAGTACAGGGAAAGACTGGAAATCTGAAGTAATTTTCTTTAGCTCAGTAACTCAAAAATGAGTGATCTGCTCTGAACTCTGGAGGTATTACACGGAATGGGTTTTCTATAGAGCGACTCCTGTGAGTGTGAAGTGAGGATTTTCTGACCTCTCCACAGCTCTGTGTGGTGTTCCAGGACTTTCTCCTGAGAAGGGGGGCTCAGGCACTGATTTTAGTGCTGGTTTGGGCTTAAGTTTTGTTTTATTCTGATGGTTAAAGGCTTGCATGTGAACACGAGGCGATTTCAAAGGCTTTTTGGATGTCAACATCTGTCCTTTGTGCAGCCACAGCCTTGCCCAGTTCCTGATCACTGGAAAGCACAGAACAGACAAATCCTCCCCTCTGGATTCCACTGCCTATCGTCACTTTGGCTCACACCAGCTGGAAACAGCCTAAAGCCTGAGTTCTTCTAAGGACTTCCACTCTGCTGGAAGAAGAAAGAAGATTCTACTGCTGTGCAGAGGTGGCAGATGCAAAGTCTGGTCTGCAGCAAGGGGTGGAAGGTGGTTGCTGAATGGTTTGGTTTTGTAATCTCCTTAGATGGTGTATCCAAGTAACAGCCTCTCTTATTCACCTCTACAAGTATCTATCAACAGGCTCAAGTTTAAATCCTACCATCAATTATTTCTTGCTCTTGTCAAGCCCTTCTTCTCCTTGTTCTACCTCTATGAACTACTACAAAATTCTTCCTGTCTTCTATCCTTGTCTCTGCCAGCTGCCCACACCCTGATCACATCAGAGATCCTCACTCCTGAAGCTTGCCTCACTCTGCTTCACTCCATCCTCATTGCTAGCACCTGCAGGCAGCAATCTAAGTTCTACCTCTCACTATAGGATCCTATCCCAGACAAATCTATGTTTTGAAGGAAACTGCTTTGTGTCTCCATATTCTTAATTTCTTCTACAACTCTCACACTGCAAAAGATTTCTCCATAAACTCTGCAAGACAACTAAGAAACTTCCTTAGATCCCTCTCCTTGAAGCTCTCCTTCACTGTGATGTTTACAAAAAGATCAGTTTAGTCTAATACTATTTAGTCTATTAATAGACTACAATTTAGTCTACCACTGTAATTGACCAGGAAATCCAAAAGTGCCTCTCTCTCCCTTTATCCCACCCTTTTGCATCCATCATGGTTTGTGTTAACCATACCCTCTGGAGCAGTCTTGTCTCCAAGAGCACACAAAGGCAGAGGAGCCTGTGTTATGCCTTTGCATTTTTTTTTTCTTTTAATGTGCTGAAGAAAATACTTTCATTTTAATTAATGTATTCCATTTGATGCCATTTTGATTTCACTCTATTATTAGATCTGCAGGAAGTTGAACAGATGTGTATTAGCTTAGCCAATTTATCAACTTCAGCAAACAAAATGGTTAAGACAGAAAAAGCACTGAAGTCCTTTTGAAGTGCAGCTCTCAAAGCTCTGCTCACACAGCCTCAGCAGACACAGGAAGGTGGGAAGCAGCTTCCACCACTGGGACTGCTGTGGGCCATGCCCAAAAATGTGGATAAAGCTTTTTTCACCTGGGCAACAGCCCCATGTTCACCCTGGCTGGCACCAAGTACAGCCCCCATTATGTGACACAGCCCCCATTATGTGACACAGCCCCCATTATGTGACACAGTTGTGTAACTATGAAGGCTTTGAAGCCCCCACTCTCTGGGGTTGTATCTGCCCTCATCTGAAGCTGCTTTTCAAATGTCTTGACAGTCCAGCACTGATGGAAGGAAGGATTTGAAGTTGCCCACTAATTTAATCACCATCCCAAAAGTAGATTTTTTACTCAATGAAGATATTTTTCACAGACTTCTCCCAGGAGCAACAAACTAAAAATCCCAACAGATATTAGAAAGAGAGAAAACAGGACACTGAGTTAGTCTAGAAAATGGAAAGTGGAAGGACAAAAATACTGCCAGGATACCAAATAAATGATTTATAGATCTTTCCACACTGCTCTTGTTTCATGAGTAAAGCTGTTAGGGAAGAGACCTGTGAAGTAAAACCCTGAGGAGCAGTTTTGGGAGGAAGTCACTGGGTGTGCCCAGGAATATTGCAGCAAATTTGTGTTATCAAAATCACTGACTGCAGAGCAATCTTTTAATGAACTTCTTTCTTTAGCATATCTCCATCTGTACTTACAGCTAACGGCTGTTAAATGAAGTTCAGCACTATCTCAATTTCCAGATTGCATCAGTATCCAAACCCTCTATGAGTGCACCACCTCACAAACTACTTAGCTCTAAATAAATGCCTGGCTACTGGTTATTAATATCAGAATCTTCATAAATCTCTCTCATTTATAAGATGCTGCCAAGTCTTCTAATTTTTTCAAAGTGAACAGACAATAAAAATGAAGAATCTGTTCCAAGGCATGAGTTATATAAATTAATATCTTCTTATGCTTTTAAAAAAGCACCACTTTTTATGAGTATCTTTTTATTTTTATTCCAGAAAACTAGAAGTAAATCTTATTTAGGAAGGAGCTCTGCAATGTTATGTGAATGAATACACAAAAATCTTTTTCATATTATAGAGGATTGAAGGATCAAAGCACATAACACACTCTCCTGAACCTGCAATTGGTAAATTTATTACACAATTTTTTATGATTATTTTTTTTTAAAAGGAGGGAAAATACATTCAAAAATTCAATAAGATGATGAACACATGAATTATGTCTCGTGCTAATTATGAACAAATTAGTATGAGACAATATTTCCCAAATTTTCTGGCATTACAGAGAGCAACAGAAGATGACCAGTGCCAGTGACTGCTTCAGGCAGCAATGAAAGTCACAGCATTTCTCCAGGTGTTTACTGGATCTGGTTACTGCCCTTGGTTTCAATGCTGGCAGTCCCACTCCTGATACATCACTTAACCAACTTAATTACAGACAGTGCCACAGAAAGCTGACTCAAGAGGAATAAAGCACACGACCATTTGTACTGCTCTTTCTAAAACTCCCTGTAACCTCATTAAACTCGTATTAGTGACTGCTGGAGAGAGTAAAGAAGGAGGAAGGGAGCAGATTTCCCTGGTGAGAAACAGCTTCCTCCGAGCAGCAACCCAAAGCCCCAGTGCCCACCAGCTCCCAGCAGCCCCAGAGCATCTCAACGTGCAGCTATGTTTTAATTTCCTCAAACCACAGGACACAAGTCACAGCTCCAGCAGTGTCTGCAGCGAGATGCTCTGTGCTGATAATGATGCAGGGCTTTGTTCCCCGTGCTTTCCACATGCCTGCTATGCCACAGGGATTTCACACCAGCCACAAGATGCTGCCCCTCTGCTGGCACGGGGTGAACACCCTCACAGGCTCCAGTTTAGCACTCTCTCCTTTCTGAATACCTCAAATATTCCAAACACCACTGGCCTCCAAAATCATTCCCTTCTTCCTCCTACTTTTGTATTTTTTTTTCCAATTTCCCCTCACCAATCTAACAATGATGGATTTATTTGAACCTTGCTATTGTAGTAATAATAATAATAACAATAATAACAATAACAACAACAACTATTATTATTATTATTATTATTATTATTATTATTATTAGTGTTCCCGTTGAGCAACCAACAGGCAGAGGGCGAGGAAAAGCAAGGAACTCAAGAGAACTTCACAGTCCTGCTTAAGCAGTCTTCTCAGATTCCTTTAATTTATCTACAACCTGCACTTTAAACAGTTAACTGCCTAGGGAATCCTACTAAAATACAGTAAAAAGTAAAAGGATCAAACAGAAAAAAAAGAAAGTAAAAAAGTAAAAATTAAAAATGTAAAAAGAAAAACATCATTGCTGAAGACTATGAGACTCAGAGAGGTAAATCTGTGATTTGGTATGTGCTCTTGAGCTGAATAATGCCACACATCTCTGAATAATATCACAGCCACACTCAACTGTTACTGACAGGAGAAAGAAAACTTCAAAAACAGGATATGCAACAAGTTGTAACTAATAACAAAAGTTAAGTTATTCCCTTTCCCCCCAGGCATGGTCTAACACAGCACCTTGGGGCCTGCCATTGGCCCACAGAGTCAGTAACTAAAGCAAATTTGTGTATTTTTTTCCATTTGGTTGCCTTGTTTTACAGTAGCATCACTGTATTGTGCTCTGGTCTGTAACAATTTCAAGCAGTCAATGCTGGGAGATCACTAAGTACCTATTTTAAACAATGTGTAAAACCATGTCACCTCACCTCAAGATGTTTCAGTTGCTTCTGTTTATCGTGTTCTTGCACATCTATTGACTGTTAAACTGAATGCTGAATTGATTGTTAAACTAAATTTGCCACTCTGTTTCTAAACAAAAGCACCTGATGCTTTTAAGCTTCACCAGTATTTCCACTTTCTTGTATTGATTCCAATTTAACTCCTTTATGCATTCATCCAACAGGAATGTAAGTGAGGAACAATTATTTTATTGGTTTTGTTCATGCCCAGAACAGCAAATATATTTTGAAAATAATGTGAAAGGCAGCAATATGTGTTAATTATGAACTACTTACAGTCTACAGGACAGAATGTACTTAAAATGTGCACTGCTTAAAAGATAAAATTCTCCACTTACTAATGTTTGCTGCAAGAGCTGTGAGTTGTACACTTTTCATCCTTTATAGGTATGATTTCCATGCTGCTTCAGCAGCAGATGGTTGTGATCCATTAGCAGCAGACAGACAAATTACAGATATTTCACTCCTTGCAGCCTCACCTGCTTTTCCATCCTGGTTGAAGCGGGAGTATTTGGAGTGCTCCAGCAGGGGCAGGCATTGCTCAATGGGTGTCCACACGTAGGTCTCTGGACACAGCAGGTCAGAGGGCCTGTACTGACCCTGGCAATGAGAAAAGATGGGGGGAAAAGAAAAAAAATGTCAAAAAGAGAAGGAGTCGTATCAGTTGCATAAGAACTCTGGCCACGACTTGATTTTCCGAAGAGCAAGGAATAGTTTTTAATCTAATCTACACCAAATGAGTGTTCAGTGAAATCACAGGCTTCAGTCATTTCAGCACCATCTCAGGAGCACAAACTCAACCTTGGCACGTGATGAAAATGTAAAATTAACATAGCACACTTCCACGATATCCAAGATGAACGAGGAAAGTTTTGGCTTTGCTTACTGGAACTCTGTATTTAAATTATCCTCTGGAGCTCTGCTGAGCTGGGGCCAACACTAAAAAACTCAGCACCTCCAAAAGCAGCTCATCTCAAGTGTTGGTAATTCTAGCAAATAATGGAGACCGAAAAGAAAAAAAAAAAATCTAATAGAAAAACCCCACTGAACAGTAAGCAGGATGCTATTTTTATTACATCAGTGATGGAGCATTTTGTTCATTGCTACTTAAATAGTAACACCTTAATTCATGGAGCTTTTCCTGGATTAGCTTACAGGTAATGATTAGTGAAATTCTACTATTTTTTGGTTGATTTATTAAGGAGATATTCTTTGCAGACATTCCCAGAAACTAAACAGCCTTAATTATTTTCCCTCCAGCTACACAGAAAAATCACCACCTCAGCAATAATAACCTGCCCTAATCAGATCTTCATTTGATTTAAAATAAGATTATTCAGCGGCCTATAACTTAAGTCAAAGTTCTATCTCTGAGCCATTACTCATGCAATCCATACACTCTCAACATTCAGAGCCATATGGTGGCAATAGCAAATTAATTTCTAACTTGCAAATTCACTACACAGCTTGAAAAACAGCCATACACTAAAGAGAATGCAAAAGTTTAAGGATACAAACTAAAAATTGAAAGACTGGGCACTATCAGAAGTCACCCTGCAGCTGATGCCATTAAGAGTTCTTCACATCAACTACATTAAATGGATAATTAGGATTATCATCTTGAGATGAGGTTGATTTACTGCCCAGTATCTGCTCTGAAAAAAAGGGAAAGAAGCCTTCCATGAGGCTGAGCAAGGTTTGGGAAGGGACAGCACAAAATTACTGTGACTGCAGCCTGAATGTCTTGTTAAAGACATTCCTTTAACACCCAGCTTTGGAGAATCAGAACCACCAGAAACTCCCAATTCTTTTTATACTCTTACTGTTCAACTCTTCACGATATTTAAAGAAAAATTAACTTTTTAAAAATATTCCCCACCAACAGTAAGTTGAGTAGGAAACACAAGAAATATCTCTGATAAAAAGTCATCAGTGTCTGTGCAAAAAAACATTAAAATAACCAAGCTTCGTGCCAAGGCTTGTCAAATACCTCAGGCAGTTTTCTGAAAAGGTCTGTATGACTGATTATCTCACTTGAAAAACATCCAGGATTGACTTGTAACTACTACTGTTGGTCTTG
>VWYO01011281.1:245264-279136 GCA_013400275.1 Rhadina sibilatrix
TTTTGTTTTTTCTTAAATTAAAGGCAAATTTTTATATTAAATTAAAACAATATCCCTCCAATTCCATTCAGAAACTTAAACCTCAAGGCCCAAGAAAATCCTCTAAAGCCAGAGAATGGAAGTGACATTTTTAAATAAACCACTTTGAAATGTTATGCTCTCTAAACAGAAATAGTTGAAAGCTATGTGAAGGTAGTGCTTAAAGAACTTTTAATCATCATTACTCAGATGAAACAGTTTAAGGACTTGGGGGGAAAAAATATGCCTTTTCAGTCATATTTAAAAAAAAAAAATTAGAACATAATTACTTGTTGATTTAAAGACATTTTCTCAACTGGCCAAGACGGCAGAAATAGCCAAGGAACTGTCTTTCAGAGCTGTTGCTTAAACACAGAAAATGCAAGTGGCAAATTAATCTTTCCTAGTAGCACGAGTTTAACTCATGGCTCTAAGTAAAGACAGCCCAGGCACTCAGTTTCCCTAGAAGATCCTGCTCCCACATCTTGAAATTTATCACATTTGTGAATCCCACACATGAAAATCACTATGAAGCCCTATTCTAAGCTTCCCACTGACTTCTGTGACATTACAGTCTATCATCAAATGGGATGGATAAAATTAACTGCATTGCAGCATTATAATTTGTTTGGTTTGGTTGTCATTTATTAAAAACCTTCTTTAGCTTTGAGCAGCACAGTAATGGGAAAAAAATGATTATCCGACCCATCACTGTAGATTCAGTATTTATTTTGACCATCAAAATACCATAATTTGGAGAGGAAAGGGAAAAAATAGTTCTGAGGTGACTTCCTTTAGATATTTTCATACCCCAGAATTTAGGAGCTTGTTAATGAACTTCCCTGAAGGGACGGGAGGCAGTGGGGGTGACACATCATTGACCCAGGACACTCAGTGGAATCAGAGGCAAAAATGAAAGAAGCCCTTGGTTCTCTTTGATATCCTCCCTTCCCAGAAGCTTTCCAAACACACCAGAAGGAAGACAGTTCTCCTGTAAGGGTGTTTTATATCCACTGCTGGTCAAACCCACATCCCATGAGTCATTCCACAGAGGAAGGGGGAACACAGGACGTAGCCAGGTGAGTTCCCAACGAACAGCATTTGCACTGTGTCTATATTGAGAGGATTAAAAAGGGAACCCACAGGACTTTATTAAATCAAATGGAATTATTTCTAAGGGGTTTTGCCTCCCCCCACCCTTTCCATAAGCATTTACTCTCAATCTCCTTGCTTCCTTCAGAGTACTTACAACCTCATATTTACTTATATTTTAAGCCAATATATTTATTTATTTGAAAATAAACCACTACAGATCCACCTCCTACCTTTTTCCTCTCTCTCTTTATTCCTGGACTGCAAAAACACCTAAACCTGAGAACCCACAGATTCTCCCTTATGTACATAAGCATCTGTGCCTCAAGAAAAATGTTCAAATTTCATTACTCATTCTAAAATGATTACATCATCTAAATAAATTGCCTCTGAGCATACTATTTCTATTCCTTCTTATTCTTAATATTGATTTGCAGTATACACCCAACATAAATCCAAAATAGAAAGGAGATCTCCTAAAAGGAAGTGCTGCAGAGGGATTTATCACAGTAGAACTTAATCAGATTTGCAAAACTGATTTTGAAAATCATTTCTCTTTGGCTTCAGATTAAATCAGCATCCATTTCAGAAGTGATTCTGTCTATGGTAAGAGCTCACAACTGAAAACATTTTGCTTTCTTTTACCTCATCATATACAAGCTCTTGCACGGTAGAACTGTTTAAGTTGTCCAAACCATCTTGGGAATATTTAACTACAAGACTTTCAACAAAAAGTATCATTTTACAGACCATCCCTAACCACTTGTCTCAGGTTTCAGCTTCTCAAACCCAATACCACCTGCTGATGAAATGAACTCTGTCAATATAAAACAACTGCACATATTTCTCTCTCTGCATCTACATTTTGCCAAGAAACATTCAAGGCACAAAATTTGCTTTTTTTGAAATGTTTTTGGAAATAAAAAACCCCTGATCTAGTGGAAGGTGTCCCTGCTCATGGCAGGGGATGGGACTGGATGATCTCCAAGGGCCTTTCCAATCCAAACCATTCTCTGATATCTCCATCAGACTGAATTAAATTCTTTATAAATTCTTTAAAGCTATTCCATACCTTTAACCATCCTGGTTGACCTGTCCTTTCCCCAATTTTGCTTTTTCTTCTTTGAAACAGGGGAAAGAGCCACAGGGGGGAACCATTTCAATTGCATCATTCAAGGAGCATAACAACCCAATGCGTAACAAATGTACCAATTAGATTAAAGGTACAAATTGGATTAAAGATACAAAAAGATTGGATAAACATGCAAAAAGATAAATATCTGACTAATCTATCAAATGGCTGGACTAAAAAGCAATACTGAAAATTAGTATGGCTAAAAAATTCCTGAGCACATGGTTCCTTCTACCAAGTCAACTCATTGCAACGTAAATGCGACTGGTTTTCAATAAAAAATACCTGCAAGATGTTTTATTGTCACTAATGTTTGCTGCATTTTCCCTCCTACATAATATAAATGTCAGAGTCTTCAAGGTGCTTTCCCTTATACAGTTAGACATGCTGCATTTTAATTGGAAGCTTCTGGAAATTAATTTTACAGAGAGGTTGCCAAGACTAAATTAAGACTTCACACGATGGTTTTTGTTTTACAGTCTTCCAATTACAATCAGCCAGAACTTCTCTGAACTTTTGTTCCACAGGAAGGGCAAAGGTTTTAATGAGACTTTAGTCTGGAGATTACTTTTTAAATATTTTGCAAAATCTGAGGGATTTGGTAAGCACTTGAGATGAAAAACACCAGCAGAGTTTGTTTTTGTAGTCTAAGTAAAACTTAAAATGTAAAACTACCAAGAAAGACAATAGTCTCAAAAATGAAGGTCAAGCACCAGTAGCACTGGAGAAACAAAACAGGAAGGTTAAACTCACATTTAATTCTTTTATCAGGTACAGTTTACATCTGTATTCTATTTTTTCACAATAAAACCATTGATCTTTTACTAAAAGTGAATTAAGACTGCCTTCATCTCCATTTCCAGCCAGCTGCCTAAAAAGAAGTGCTCTGGCTACACAAACAAAGCAACCCCAAATTATCAACAGCGACCCCTCAGAGCTGGGCAGCGCTGTCCGTGCAGGAGCATTCAGCCTCTCCCCTGAAAGACAACAAAATTCCTGCAGGAATCCCCCAGCAGGGCACTGCAGCAGACCCCTGCTCCCTGATTTCATTCCATACACAGAAATAAGAGTGCATGGATCCCCAGGAGAGCCCTTGGCTGGTAACTTGACCTGCTGGGATCTCCCAGGTCGGCTGTGCCAGCCCGGACAAAAGAGCTGCACATCCCAACCTCTCCGTGCTTCCAGCCTCCCACATGTTATCCAGCTGTGCAAGGCCTAAAAGACTGCAGGAAAACAACAAAATCCACCCCTTGCCCCAAAACCACCTCTACAAATCCACTCCCACCTCGTAGTCACTGTTTTAAATATCTTTTTAAACAAACAAAAACCCCGCGAGCAAAAGGCACAGAATGAAGGAAGCAGTTTATCCAGGAGAGATGGCTGAAGACTTCACCTTTATCATCAAAAAGTATTGAGCTTACAAGAAAATAAATACATTCAAAGAGGAGGTACATCACTGGGTAACTCAATTAACAAGCTGGATTTCACCAGGCTGCCTGCAACTCCAGTGCCACCATCAAACAAACCAATTTTGTCCAAGCTGCAAACTTTGAAATAATTATGGATCCACATTTTTAGGATCCCAGAGCTGCATTCTTGAGAGCTTAGCCACCTTTCTGTTTCATTAAAGAATAATGTGCTGTAATCCTTAAAAGATGTTCCCAATAACAGCCAGAATTTATTTTGCAGCTCACAGAACTCGAGTACATGAAGTGCCAGTCCTTGCTCTTCAGAAAGATGTGCTCAATTCTTGTTTAGTTACATCATCACAAAATCTGTGTAATCTGAATTTTACAGGCAGCCAGGAAGCTGTAAGGTGCTTCCCAAGGCACCTCAAACATGGAAACTAAAGCAAACACCCACCTTCTCCCATATTCTTTGGTTTTCCACATGTGAAATACAAATGTAATTTGATGTTGTATTTCCAATAGAAATATGGAATCAAAGAACGTTTTGGGCTGGAAAGGACCTTTAAGGTCATCTAGTTCCAACATTTATCTAGATCAGTTAATTATGTCACTATTACTTTTAACTGTGTTTCTAAATGTTCCTCTATGATGTTTAAACTGAACGTCCAAAGCAAATTTGTATATAATTTGCCAACTTGCATGTCTTTTTTGTTTATGTCCCAAGTCCATGTCACGTATTAAGAGAAAGAACTGGTGATAAACCCAAAGTGAAAATATTTCTGACATTTCATTCTACGTGTCAAACAAAATAATTTCCTACAATTACTGACCATATATACATACTTGGCTAAATATTAGTCATACTTCAATAAATACAAAAAAAAAAATAGCATTTCAGAAGGTTTTCATAGTGTCCCTCAGGTAAATAAAATATTTCAGGTAAGCATAAAACAGATTAAGATAAGTAAAAGTCCAAAAGGAAGCAGCCAAGTTTCACACAGTATCCTACAACTATCATGTAATTATTTGGCCATTAACTGCCTACATGCCCCTAACCCATCACAGAAGTGCAATTAAATTAAGTTTATCTTAAATTTCGCTGAGATTGAAGGTAAATCTCAACTCTTTATTTGCCTAAGGTACCCTGCAAAGAAGTACTTTTAAAGAAATACTCCCCCTTCCCCTCAAAATACATTCAGAAACTTTTACTCTTTGTTTTCCCAACATGTGCTATTCCTCGCAATCCCCTGAATTGTTTGGATTTTGCTATCTCCATAGCTTAGTGTGCACTCCAAATAGCTGCTTTCCCCTTGTTCTCTTTCCTAGAAATGATGATCTGAAATACTGAACACTTTCAAGCTTGTTTTTGATACTAGGAAACAGCCAACAGGTGTCTGAAAAGGCTCATGGGCTGCCAGAGAAAAAATTGCTTTCCACTGAGGCAAAAAGGGAACATTTGGGACAGGTTTTGATTTTTTTTTTTTTCCTCCCTTTTCCCTTTAGTCTCCAAGCCTGTGCAGCTTTTCTTCCTCCTTTTTTATGCCAATATTATCTTTCCCTCCACTCACTGAGCAGGACATGCCAAGGGAGGCTCTGGGTGTTTATGTTGAGCTCCGAGCTACGACCTGCGGTGCATTAATATTCAAGCACACCATCCACAGGATCCAAGAAGCCAACAAAGTGCTGCTTGAGATAAAGCACATCCATGCCCACACTCCAACAGCCCTCCTCTCTACCACCACTGTATTAATCAACGAGATAATTCTGGTTTCAAGTTTAAAAGTGAGCAGTAATTAGAGAGCCTGAGAGCGGGCTGCTGCATCATCTCTTCCTTATCAGCTTGGGATGCAACTGCCCAGAGCTGAAGATAAGACACAGCTCTGGGCATCCTCTCACAGCCACTTTCAAGCCCTGCTCTCTTCTCCAAGACTTCTTGCTAAGAGTTTGTCCTTTCTCATTTACAAAGAGCAGTGAAGTGAGAGTTTTCCTTTTGTTCTAAGCAACTAAAGCCACTCTCATAAAAGTCACGGGATCAAAGCCACTATGTCTGGAACAAATCCACTGATAAGGCTTGCACAAAAGAGGACAAGAAAATCTGTATGTTCAGGAATTACATCATAAAAATTTGATGACTAGATAGATACACGCACAAATACAGGAATACTCATGAAAATTTAATTTAAAGATTTGCAGGGGGCAGTCGTCAATCATTTATATTCCTGTTCTTTGCAGTGGGTGTCCAGTGCACAGTAACATGTCTTACCTCAGACACAGGACATTAAATATCTGTGCCTGTTCCCACTCCATTCCTCCCACTCTCAGTAAGAAAGATGGATAGATACACACACACAAATTCCACATTTGTGATTGCTAAGATTTCAGTAGCAGTCACACTTCAGGCTGGATTGGCCCTGGAGATGGTGTTGCACACTGCAGAGCCAACAGCACAAATATTACAGAATGGCCCCTTCAAGAGCAATAAAGTGCATTATTTACCCTGACACTGCTATTGTACCCTGGTTCCAGACCTTTGATGACAGCAGCAGCAAATTTATGGATTCTGGGCTGACCTAGGGTGAGTGTTTGTCCAAAGCTGAAATAATAATACCCAAATCACAGACCAGTTTGAAGACAACTCTTGAAAATGAGAAACAAAGAGAAATACAACAACTATGGAGCTTACATAAAGTTAGGGCCACTTTTTAAGCATATTTTCTAAATAATTTTACATTGCCAAACTATGATGTGTCTACTTTGCCTCCTTTACATTTCCCAAGGTTTCTTTCTCTTTTTTTGTTTATATCTCCTAAGCTGTGCTGTACACAATGACATTTTATTAAAACAGACTGCTGAAACAAAGTTTAACTTTCAATGTTGTTACATTAACTTTGTGACTGATGTACACAAAAAAAAAAAAAAAAAAAGAGGCTGATATGAGATGGTACCTACAGGAAAACTCTACTGGGTGGAATTCCACAGACTGTCACCAGAATATTGAAAACATTAGAATATTAAGAAGATTATTAGGAATATGAAAACTTTCCATAGCTTCAAATATTGCCATTTTATCTCTCTCATGCATTAATATTTAGTATCAGTGACAATGAACCAGCAGAACAGCAACATCCACTCAAGACTGAGATTCCAAGGAATGTTTCTAATTCAAGGAGCATTTGTGCACATTTAAGAGACTGAGATTCCCTATGAACTCAAAGGGTCGTGTGCTCAAAACATTTCACAGGAAAAATGATTTTGTGACTGTAAATAAAATACATAAAAGCAGCTAACATTTATTGGAAATTGCCATCTAAAATTTCAATTGGGTAATTAAATCTAATTAAAGACACTACTACACAGATTGTTCTGGAGCTGGAAGCCAGACTCTGTCTTATCTCTAGAGAAGCTACTCAAGAATGTTAAATAAAAGCAGCATGATTTGAGAAACTTAAGTGGAAAACAATAATAAAGAAGAGTTAAGCTTGTACATTTGAAGGCTATTAGCTTCCTTGAATTTTAGCCAACTTTTTCAACAACTTGATATTTTTTAAAGTATATTACAGAAAAAAAAATGTAATATGAATTGCCTTTTTATCACAAAGAAATCAAAGAGTGTGGGGGATACAAATCATATGATTACTGAAATGGACCTTGTTTACTTTGAATCTGCAGCAGAAATTCTTCAGGAGACCCTAGCATTAAACTTGGAAAAGGAAAATTAAAAAGAACTATGACAAAAAGATAAAATCCAAGTGGGGGCCTCGAGAAGAATGCTTCATTAGACACACACCAACTCTGTTGACTCAGGTCTATCTTAAAAGGAGTTTATTTTGGCAGCTGGGAGAAGCAAAAGGAGAGGAAAAAAAAAAACACAAAAAACCAACTCCCAAAAACAACAAGAAAAAGAGATGAGTGTTTCAATCATGTGGATCCCGTATCTTTCTCTTGAAGGGCTGCCATAAACCTGACACCGTTTTTTAAGTTCATTAAATTAAATGCATGAAATTAAGTGTTAAAGTTTGTTTTCTTATATTTAATGTAAGGTGAAATAATCACAGGAAAAATATGCACAGCCTAATAGATCATACCCACGCTTTACCCTTAGAGGCACAAAATTGTCACACTGATATCAAATAGCTTTAAACATTTATTAAGAATGAATGGCTGGAGTCACATCTAAAAGAACAGCTTTCATCTGTAGCTTATGGACATATGCCACAGGAAAACTAAATTAATTCCCTGTCAAAGAGGCTTCTGCTATGTAGTTATCAAAGTAAAAACACCACACACAATGTTTACTTAATCGAAAAAAATAGATAAACAAAATTAAATTTGGAGAATTTAAATGAAAGTGAGCATGTTTTAATTTCTTTTTCCTGAGCAACTGAGCAGCGGGGAAGAAGAAAATTAAAATTCAACAGAATTAAAGCACCAGCATGACAGAAATGGGTGTGAGGGCAGGCTGCACAATCTTTTATTTTCATTTTATAAAAACACTGGCTGTGGTTACAATGTGTCAGTGAACAAATGTAAATTAGTCCCTTAATCTTCTGTGATAACGACAAGAAATTATTTTGTGAATTAAGACTCACTTCAACTCCAGCCTGGCTTTTCTCACCCTTTTCAGCAACAATTCTAAAGGATGACACAAGAGCAAAGCAGGCATATTCTATATTTTTACTTTTCTGGTATCTATGAAGTCTCCATTTACTCATTTCATCCATGCACAACACTTGCATTGCTCCTGCAACTTCATCCAACTGCACATTCCCAGCTCCTGGATAAAACTGTCCAGAACTGTGCACCAACAGGGTACATGGAAACCTGCCTTTCTTCCTGCCCAGCTTCTCTGGATTTTTGACATTTGTGACTCTTCTCTGCCTGCATGTCTATCTCCAGAGATGCTGTGTCCTCTGCTTACTTCCAAGCTCTTTTTTCCATCGGCGTCCAAGCTTCCCCCACTTTTCCCAGTGTCTCTTCAATGCCTGGAGCCCCAGCCCTTCCCTTCTCCCAGCTCCAAAACTCAAATTTCATCTCGCTCAGAGCCCCTTTTCCAGCTCAGCCATCCCTGTGTGACTGCCCAGACCACTGGGAACACCATTCCTGCCCTGGACTTCTCCAAAGTCCTGCTTCAGCCTCCAACAGGGTTTTAAAAAACCCAGCCAAAACCACACAGAACTTGCCAAAAATCCATCCAGACTCCGAGGGCAAGAAAATAAGACCTTCCCAAGGAAGTCTGGGTGAGGGTAGCCTTATACTGAATAAATAATTTCATGCTTCTCATACCCAGCTACCGACTCAGCCTGTGGAAAATTTCAAGACATAATAAATAACAGACTAATTGACAGCTTTGCAAATTGTGAAACGCTGATATTCACAAGTTGAAATACACCCCTAATTAAGAATTCAGATGCATGATGTTGGCTTTAGATTAAGATATGCCATGTGGGGTTTTCAAACTTTACACGATTAGATCATGTTGAAAAACAAGGTCACTTAAAAAATCTGTCAGTCCAGCTTTTCTCATTTCTACATAGCTGCTTTCATACATCTAAGAACAAGATACAATATTCTGAAGTCAGTAATTCAGAACAGTACAAGATTTTTAACTTCAAGGCTTTCTACCAATACATGGTACACTAGACAAGTTATTTTAAGCCCAGCAATGAAAAATCGAGTAAAAGCCATGTAATTTATCTTTTGTCATTCAACACTGAAATGCACATAGCCCAGCACTGAAGAAACAACCTCAAAAATAGTGGCACAAGCAGGCAAATAGATATTAACAGTAATTTTAGCATAGAAGAAAAAGAGTAAAGTTGTAGGACAAAGGGAGACAACAGCAGAGGAATGTTCATTGGTAAAACCTTCATTTTTGCAGGATCCTGACTAAATAATACTGTGAAATTCATGGTACTGTATCCTCAATGCACACACAAACGTTATTCAGACTAAAAATGTGAAGGAGGAAAAAAGGCAATAATAAATCTCAGCCTTTCAGTGTCTACAATTTGTATTACAAGGATAGAGGAATGCATCTCTGCCAAAAAATCTAAACCCACTTGTCTCCCTTACATCTGCAGATTAAAAACTGAATAAATAAATACAAAGGCTCGCTTTACCAGCGTTCCAAGCATGTGTTAGAACTTAAACCTTAACAGCAACCAAAGCAACAGCTATCTGCACAAAGGATCAATGAGTATCTGTACAAAAGTTCCAGACCATCAAAACACGTGTGCTTTAACAGAAGTTTCTTCTATTGTCCCTAAAAATGTTTATTTTCATAGTGAGTTTTCATTCATGAAACAAGCAATTCTAATTTTAGGTCGGTTTTGTTTGCCAAGTGTTTGTTAAACAAGCCTGCTTTGTTTGCTGGGAGAGGGGAATTTGCAAACAAAGCCTCTGTGTTCTCCCAGGAGCCCCTTCTCAGCAGGAGAGCATCCCACCACCTTGGGACCACCCCAGCACCTGGAGCTCCAAGCACGGGGCTGAGCTGAAGCCATCCCTGCACCAGGCTCAGAACAGACAAAAGCCTGGGGTGCAACAAGGTGAGTTTTGCCACCCCAGGAGAGATGGCTCCTGGTGTCCCAGACTGGAAGAGTGGGAAGTGAAGTGGGACCACATCCACCCCCAGCCCAAACATCTGTGAGAGGCAACAGCCCCAGAGCTGCAAGAAGCAGAATCTGAACAGCAGAGCCACCACAGCCCCATCATCCTGGAACCACAGAGCCATGGAATGGTTTGGGTTGGAAGGGATCTCAAAGCTCAGCTCACTCCTTCCATTATCCCAGGCTGCTCCAAGCTTTGTCCAGCCTGACCTGGAACTCCCAGGGATGGTGCAGCTACAGCTTCTCTGGGCAACTTCACAGCACTCTCACAGTAAATAATTCCTTCCCAATATCCCATCTAGCCCTGCCCTCTGGCAGTGGGAAGACAATTCCCCTTTGTCCTGTCACTCCATCCCCAGTCCAAAGCTCCTCTCCAGCTCTCTTGGAGCCCCTTTAGGCACTGGAGGGGGCTCTGAGGTCTCCCCAGAGCCCAGGACATATTTGCCTCTCCTCTCCTTTTCTCCTCCTTAACACTCCAAACTGAAAACCAGGCTGCAGCTACATCAGTTGTCAGAAAAAAACACTGAACTGAGAGAGCCCCAGGGTTTCAATGCATTCCCTCTGAGACAATGCTAGATATAAAAAAATTGATGAAAGAATCCAAGAATAGGGACACTAAACAAATGTAGGAATAAGGCACTGAAAACATGGCTAGATAGAAATGTACTGAAGTTTTGTTGAGCTGTTTTGCAGGAAATAATAACTGCCTGAGGACACAATACAGTAAAAATAATTGTATCCTTTCAACATGTTCTTTTTGACATTGACTTGTTTTCAAACCTCTCCTTAAGTTATTAAACTCTGTCTCCGTAATTATAAACAAAACATTAAAATTCTAATCCCAGAATTCTTGTCAAGTAAGTTAATTTTTTATGACACAAAGCTGAACAAAATGCAATTACAGTGGGAGGTGTTGTAGCAGTCATTCCTGGTGCAGCTTTGCATCCATACAGCTCGTGGCCCTGTAAAAGTGCCCAACACTTCTCTTGGTTGGGCAGAACACGTTCCCCATTATGCTTCCATCTGAATTACTGCCATTTCAAGGTACACAAATGTCCACTGGCATGTTTAGGAAAACAGACTGTTTAACATTATGCATCCCCAAAGTCTTTGAGCTGAAACATCAACACTTCAGTGTTCTCTTAATGCCAGATGTTTGGAAACGTTGCTTTATAAACACCTTCACATTAAAAAACAAGTTTGGAGGCAAATGGGCTGGAATTAGTAACTACACTATAGGCTGTGTAAGTCCTGATCATTCTAAAACTTGGCAATTCAAGGATGTATTAAACATCCATCCAATCATAGGATTAGGGGAATATGAAATTAGAACTGCACTTAGAGAAGTCAAGCACTTTGTTGCCATTTTAACAGTTTACAATCCCCTCTTTTCAGACTTAAAAACAACTAAAAATCGCCCAGGCAATCACCCTGCTTCATTTTAAAATCAATAAAGCTGCACCTTGCACTCACATGCATGCATATCTTGCAGCTTCATGCACTTCCCTGCACTTTTAACATACTTACTAAAATAGACAGCAAAGTGTTATAATCACTTGTATGCTTAGCATACATTTTGTCAATATTTATTGGCAGTCATTCCGTTTAATTGACTAAAACTTTAATCAGTTTGAGTCAAGTAAGTTTAATCGAGATCTGCACATCTAAAGGACAACATCCAAAAATCTTCCTAAACATTTCTGCCTCTAAAAATATACTGTGACATCTCTTCACCTTCCTCCCTTTCTCCTGAATGGAAGGTAGTTAAAAGCAATTAACAAACCACAGAATGTCAACTGGTAAAGACTAAAATGGAAAGGACGTAAGAAAAAATATCATTAAATAAATCATGGATATGCTGCCCATACAATATCACTAAGCACCCCTTGAGAACACTAGCCCTAATAGCTTAAATAAATGAATAAAATCAACAGATCAGTGGAACAAAAAGCTCATCTTGCCTTCTGTCCATTCACAGAACAACAGTGCATTTGTGCTGGGACAAAGATGGATTTTGGCTCCTATGTACTTTTGCTCCACAGACCCATTCTTCTTCAATTAATTAACAATGGAGTCGTTTTCACACCCTTTTTTTGTCATCCCATCTCAGTGGTATTTGTGAAAACAATTTTATTCTGAGCAAGAAAAGGGGAGGAAGCAAACAGTATCCAATGTTATTAAAAAGGATGCTCTACTCCCTTGAAACCTTTCTAGTAAGAATCCCCAAATTATCCAACACAGCAGATAACTACTCAGTCATTCCTTTTCAAACAGTTCAGTTCTTCAGCTGAGAACAACTAAACAAAATAAAGCTTTTGGCAGTGGTTAATTCTCACAGGACAAGCAGAAACTTGGGGGCAGTGTCTGGAAACACCAAGGGGGGCTTTGGGCTTGTTGATTTTTGTTGTTGCTTTTTGGTTTTGTTTTTTTTTTTCTCTTTTGCACTCCAAAAGACAACAACTCATCAAGCTCCCAGGTCTCTGCAATAAAGCAACCTTTGAAAGCCTTTGGGAAGTGATTTAATTAGATGAAGAAAAAAGTTTAAAGAAGCTGTAATAAAAATATTTCACTTCTCCACTGACCCTCCTGCTTGGGGCCCTGCTCTGTGCAGCCTCTCAGAGCCCTCAAGGATCTTTGGGGAAAATTCAGCACCACCCAGGAGCCTGCTAAGCCCCACATACTTCAACTACTGTCTCGAATATCAATTAAAGAGAATACAAATTCTGTTTTTAAATTACTTGCATCTAAATAACAGTGGTGGCTACATGAAATAATCTGCTCCCCCTACCAGGGATATGCTGGTGGTGTGAAAACACAATTAATTACCACCATCTGCAACCCAGTGCTACCATAGCCTTGCTCTAGATTTTAATCCTTCATTTTTCACTTTGAGCTGTCACTTCAGGTATTTACTTTAATACTATAAATAATAATTTACCACAATAAGGAAGATAAAATTCTTCCAGCAGATCTCCATAAGCACTGGAAGGAAAAACCATAAAACCCTTTATGCCCTGTCAACTCATTTAATGCAAAAATTCTCTCCTGAAAGGAAGAAAAATGCAAGTTTTAAGACAGACTTAGCTAAAGCAGAGTGGACAGCAGAGAAATTCAACAGCATACACACATTTTCTTTCTTAGTCACACAGTCACGAACCTTGACACTAAAAATAACTCAGCCCACATCCCAATTTAGCCCATTCTGAAAACTTTGTAGTTGCACAATTCCCTTTTCTTCTCCTCCTTTCCACCCTTTCTCCTTGCCTCCAGAGGTTACTATCTTCTTCAGCACAATGAAGGCACTAACTCATGTTATATAAACAAATGCTATGAGCTGACCTCAGCATCTGAGGGCCTAATTTTAGCCACCATTCTCTAGGACAAAAATACCTTGGTTGATGAAAAGCTTCTAGGTTGCATAAAAAAAAAAAAATATTACAAGAAGCTTAAAAAATGAGCCTTGGAGAAAAGAAGGAATTGAGGGGTGTTTTTGGTGCATGGTTGATTGAGGTTTATAGAGAAGCCCATGAAGAGACATGTTGGTAGTCATCAAGTTTAAAAAGAAGGGTGTTGCAAAAAACCCCACCTATAAAATTAAACATAACAGCAACAAAGAAATAATAATCTTATTCTTTAGGAAGAAAAGCTTTGGTGGGATATTAAGAAAAAGAATTCCAGTGGGATGATCACTAAAGAAGAAGAATATATAAGAATATATATTCTTATAAAGAATATATATTCAAATATATTCTTTTAATATATATATATATATATTCTTTTAAAAGTTAACACAAATAGAACTGAGCCTGCATTGCAGTAAAGGGATGGACTACACAATCCATGATTCCACTTCTCCCTCCTGGCTCCAAATCACCTCTACAGGATTCTGGGACTCTCATTCCCATCCAAGTAACTGAGTAAACTTCTTGCAAACTAGACTGTGTTTAACATCAGGGCTGAGGATAAATAATAGAACCTCATTAATATATTCTGTTCATTAATTACACCTTTACTTGGAGACTCGGTACAGTCAGCAGCTAAACAAACTCAGAGGAAGAAAATAATCATTCATAATTAATGAATTGTCACCTAGATTACATGTAACACTTCACAGGAGTGTACTGTGATACCTCTGTAAAATTAATCAGGTCTTAGTTAAACCAGGACTCATTAAAGTATCTCCCATTAAACCTTTCCTGGAAAATTGGAGAGAAAACATCTCTTGTGTAGAGTAACTGGCTTGTCAGCCACCTCCTACTGTAAAGGCCACAAGTGAAATATGGCAGAGCCAGGAAAAGCAGGAGCTCCAGCCTTTCAGACCAAATAAATTCCACTTGACAATATTACCTAATTAGAGCTAACATAATCAGCAAAACAGCAAAAATAAGAGCAGCTGGATTTGGAGTTAAATGAGAGATCCAACACTCCAAGTGTTGCCATCTTCAATAAACGTGGGGCACAGACAAAATGAACCAGTTCCAGTGACTCCTCATACTTTGGTGACAGATTTGACATTTCTGTAGGGCACAAGAACTTTAATGTTTTGTCCAACATCTGAACTGACCTGGCTGTGAACAGCTTCACACAGGGACTGTGTCAGGAAAAGTGAAGAGAATTATCTTCATAAATATGTTTTTACCTTTTCCATCACAGAGTGTCCACTCTGAATATTCAAATTAGCTACCTTTTGGGAATTCTCACAAGGAGACAGTTATAAAGACAAAATTCAGAAGTACAGGGTGTTTAAAGAGTGTTTGAGGCCCATCCAAAATGATTAAATCAACAAAACTGAAGTGAAGCTGACAAAGCAGCACTACATCAATTCATTTGCTTGATAGAAACTTTAAAAATATTCTTAATTCCATCCATTCTTACACTTACTAGCAAGGACTAATGGGTTTGTAGAACTATAATTGGAAAATTCTGAAATGGGAATTTTGACCTCATTTCTCACATGAAGGGAAAAAAATTAAAGACATATGAATTGTGAAATGTATTATTCTCCCTTAAAAAAAAAAAAAAAAAAAAAAAAAAAAAAAAAAAAACAAAAAACAAAAAAAAAAAACAACCCACCAAAAAAAAAAAAAAAAGAAAAAAATCCCAAACCCAAAAACACAAGAAAGCCATCCAAACAAAATCCACATCTCTTTTGTCTCTGCATTTCACAATTTACAGTTCTCACTTTAACTGCCAGTGGTTGCTATGGAGTCCCCAAATGAGCCTTCAACTGAGATTTAGTGCAAGTCAGAAATGAGCAGGGAATTTATGAACTATGCTGAGTCATGAATTAGACATGACACATTTCCACCAGCCACCATCACTCAGAAGATGGTTTGCCTCAGGTTTATTAACATGATCCTGAATAAATCTCCTTTTGACAGAGAGAGGCAAGTTACCTCTAGTAAGTCTGAACACTTCCACCAGCACAGAGCTGACCAACAATTTAACAAACTGTGCCTCTTACTCTTGGGTTTTTAAGGTAGGATTTTAGCTGACTTAAATCTTACACAAATTAGCAAAATCACATTTATAGAAAGAAAAAAAATAATCGTGAATTTGTCCCAAATGAACAAGATTCCTGTAACAAATGAAAGCTGTAGAACACATCCCTGCTGATGTGCAAATGTAGGTAGTTTATGCCATATTTATCACATTTCTGTGTTTATTCTTCACAACATTTGAACTGGGAATCCTGAATATAGAGAATATGGTTGGGTTTTTTAAGGACCACATGAAAATAACTTGATCCAAACCAAGTTTATTTTCTCAAGGTGCAATAATGAGAAAGAGATTTGTTGACTTCAGAGGTCATC
Source organism: Rhadina sibilatrix (assembly GCA_013400275.1). Classification (NCBI taxonomy): domain Eukaryota; kingdom Metazoa; phylum Chordata; class Aves; order Passeriformes; family Phylloscopidae; genus Rhadina; species Rhadina sibilatrix. The sequence continues at coordinate 261,334 of VWYO01011281.1, forward strand.
TGAGACCTACAGAACAAACATCATCTGCCCTGATAAAAGCCTAGAAATAATACAATCAAACATAAATATACATATTATTTTCACTTCATTTCTGCTGCAAACTTCAGTCATCTTAAACTCCATAAACAAATAAAAAGAAACATGGATTTCTAACATTAGGAACATAAACACTTCTAACATTGGAAAAATAAATCCCCAGGGACATGTTCCACTTCTCTCCCAAGGGAATTCTGACAAAAAAAACAAAAACAAACAAAACAAAACAAACAAAAAAACCAACAAACAACACAAAAAACAAAAAAACACCCCTAAGTCTCCATTTAAAATATTTTACCAGGAGAAATAAAGTTAAGCCAGCCTCAACACCTCCACTGAGGAAAAACTGTAATAATTTACCAGTTATACACAGCAAAAAACAACAGCCTAGGAAAAAAAACCAAAGAAGCAATTGAGTAATTGCATTCATTATTTCTACCTGCTATGAAAACATGGAAATATNAAGTTAAGCAAAAAGACATGGCTGGGTTCTGTGTCTGTTTCTAGAGGAAAAATGGGATCACAGAAAAATGCTGTGTAAAATTCAGCACAGCCTCAACACCTGCACTGAGGAAAAACTGTAATAATTTACCAGTTATACACAGCAAAAAACAACAGCCTAGGAAAAAAAACCAAAGAAGCAATTGAGTAATTGCATTCATTATTTCTACCTGCTATGAAAACATGGAAATATACACAGGAATTGATATTCTGCTTTAAATAATTACATTTTCAGTGGAAATCCCCTGTCAGCATTCAGCTATGGCTGTTGCTATCCAGAATGGAGAATCTCTTTATTCCTGCTTGCTGATGCTCATAATAATGTGGTTTTCACAACCTCTCTACAAGTGTCTTCAAGGAAAGAAAAACCACCTAGAAAGTGGCCTCAAACACTTTGTAAGAAGCTCTTAAAAGCAAAGGAGAAAAGCTTTTAAATATTTATTACTAGCATGACATCAAGAACTAAAGAACTAATGATTTTTTACCCATGGTGTTTCATTCTGTCCCACATTCTCATAGTTGCTTATTCCAACATGTTAAGTTCCATTTATTTGGTGCAGGCTTTCAGATAAGGAAAGGTGAAAGGAAAAAAGCTTTTTTATGGAAGGAAGAAACAAAAAGGATTTTTTAAAAAAAAGCTGTAAGGGTCTCTGCCATCCTGAATAAAGCACCTGCCTTCTCACATCCAAAAACCAGACACCCCTCCTAGTCAAAACACAATTGATAAAACACACCTAGAGAGATAAGGACTTTTTGCACCAGACACACCTTGAAGGAACATTAAAGCAGCTGGATTTTCAGAAGCATTTAACACAAGTCAATCACACAAAAATCCCTTTGGAAGTCTTGGTCGTTCAAAAAGACTCCTCAAAATCCCTTTGGGTTTTAATGCCCAAACTCCAGTAGAATTCAGAGTTGACTTTCTCCTCAGGCAGTAACTCAACTCATCAGAAGGAGCAGCTGGGGTAAGGCCAGAGCTCTGAAGAAATCAATGTTCAATTTTAGCTGCTGATGCTCATGTAGGGGAGGATCCCAGGGAGGAAACAGGAAGGAAGGCAGGAGGGGGATAAAAATGATGTTAATAAGACACACACAAAAGCAAGTATTACCTCCCCACTCGTGCAACTTATCATTCTCAGGTCTTTACTACCGTATGTTTTTGTCTTTATTATTTGCTGTTTGTTTTTACTGGTCCTGCCAAAAAAAGGCAAAACCACTGTGTTGTCGAAACTTTTATTGCTTTCTTAGAGTAAATAATGGTTTTACAATGCAGATACTTCACTTCTTTATTATCAAATGGTGCTGCAAGCAACAACTTGGCACTCTATAACAAGTACTGACTTTTCAGGATATTTAGTTGACTCTTTATGACCTGTTTATATAAAAAGTGGTTTTGTTCTAATAACAACGCAGGTTTATTCCTATAAACTTACAAAATTAATCTAAAAAAGCCACTGGCTTCAGGGCAACTCCAGTCCTCCAAACTACTCCCAGCTAATCATATTTTCCAATTTTAACGTAAACAGCAATATATTATTTACCAAAATTTCTCATTTACCAATGAGAGAATGAGGCTGAATAAAAAGATGATACATGGAGGTATAATAGCAGCAGCTCTTGTGTGGAACTGGAGACACATTTAGCAAATGAGCAAATCACAGAGGATCACATTAAGGCACACCACATTAAATCTCCTTCCCTCACAGATTTCACTTTACACAGCAAATCCGAGCTTACTGAAAACATTAACTAAATTCCATCGTGAGACATGGTGAAAGATGAGACAGGGGAAGATGAGCCAGGCTCCTGTGGATCTGGTGGATGTGGACATGCAGGTTACCACTGGATGCATTTCACTTCTGCACGAGGAGTGATGCTGAAATTCCTGAGAGCAGCCAAAGAAATTGGCTCTCAAGTGCCATAAAATTCCAGGGGCACCGCTTGTGACCACAGTCAGTCCGAGGTATTTAGCTTAAGAATGATTAATCACAGTTGAATCAGCCTTTTGTTTCTTTTCTGACATTTCAGAGCCCTTTCTAGTATTCCATCTATCTGAAGTCTGGCCATGACTTGATACCAAAGGGAGACTGTTTGAAATAATTCCATTTACTTTGGCCTGCATACAAGTCTGGATAAAGGTTTCAGTCAAAACACCTCTTCTCATCACAGAATGGTCTTAAAATGGCACACAGAGATAACACAGCACAAAGACATTAAATCTGCTGTGCACTTCAAAGTGCTCTGAGAGTTATTTACCAGCACCAGTGGGGTGGCCTCCAGGGGAAGCACATCCTTGACCAAAACAAGGACTGACCCACGCTCTGACTGTAGGGTTTGCATGCAAATACTGAAAAAGCCTCACAAAAATCAGAATTAAGGAAACTCGCTCAGAAAATGTCACCAACAAATCCTTCCCAGCACAGAACTTAAGAGGAGAAAGGGATTTAAGGTCAACAGAGGCCAAATGGTCAATGCAAGGCAGCAAATAGGCTTATGATTTACACCAGAAACACAACCTCAAAATGCATTTAATGTCACCCACCACGAGACACAAAATCAGTGTCAAAGGACTGCAATGGAAAGAACAGAAAGGACCTTGAAGAGTTCAGAAGTGATCAGAAAATATGAATTTAGTAACACAGAGCCACAGAGTGAATTTTTTACTTGGAGGATGCAGGATAAAACAGACAGAGCATCAATCCAGGAAGAAAATCCAAGGTCCTCTCAAGCATTTCTTTGAATTGGCTGTTGGCTAAAGGTGCTTCTTTTATTTCTGCAATTCCATAAATCATCTTGTAAATTAACTGCATTTAACTGAAAACATTAACAAGTACACAGACAGGACTTAAACACATGTGAAGCAACAACCCTGAGACCAACCTCATGCTCAAGTAAAATAGTCTCTTATGCTTAAAACTTTATCACACACTCCAAAATGCATTATGAAAAAGACTTTGCATCATATGACTCCCAGAAAATTTTCCAGGAGACTATTTTCCAATGTGAGAACTACCACATCTAACAGAGCCTGAGAAGGTTTCCCACAAGGTCGTGACTTTCTTCAGAGAACAATTCAAATCTTGTATTACCCTAAACTACCCAGAAAAAAAATGGAACAAAGCCATTGCTTAAGGTTTTTCACTGGATTTTTCCATATTAACGTAATAGGACGACAGGAACCCTTTTGCCTCAGTTTAATGTAGATTTTATTTTACCAGTTTGTAAATATTAACCCATACGTGGGAACAAAGCTGAGAGAGGTTGGGAACTCAAAGATATCCTAATATTGCAATGGAGTCCCTTCCCCCATCTTAAAGTAATTTCCCTGGGACTCACTCCACTGTTCCAAAATCACATTGCAATCAATGTTGGCAGCTGGGGAACAAAAGGAATGGGAACAGTGAGTCAAAAGGGAGCTTTATTTTAAAAACCTCTGTAATTATGTCTGATCCATGGGTTAGTTGATACTCTAACCATTCATCCTCTTGCTCTGAGAATCCAGAATTCTCCAACTCTGTTACTGTGCCAGAGGAATCCCAGCTCTAGGATCTGCTTCCAGGACTTTCAGGCCTCCAATCTTCCTCTGGATTACACCCCATTCATACATAAATTGCACCAGTTGTGGAAAGAGACTCCTTCAGATGAAATGGCCACACACTGACCCCCCAAAACTACTCCCCAAATCCTGTGCCTTCACTGTAAATAGTGCCTGTGTTCTCATAAGACACTTTTCATATAGAGAAGTGCTCCTGTGCTCAGCCTCCATTTCTGAACATCCTAGGACAAATATTTTGCAAAGAAATTTAGAAGAAGGCTAGAAACCCAGTGGATAGCTTGCTTTCCAGCTCCCTATCTTTCTCTCCTTCATTTAATTTCCTTCCCTGACACCAGTTTGACACCAGTCACCCACAGCAGTATCATTAAGGGAAGGGAGCCTCTAACATCTCTATTAAACTGCAATAAAGCAAAGTCTTTGACATGAAATGCCTCTAAGTCAACCAGGCATTACTGAAATTACTTAATCTGCAAAGTCAGTACTTCCCCACCCTACCTCACCACTCCCAATCACTTCACAAGAGCAGCAGCATTATCAGATGCATTTCAGAGCTTAGGTTGATAATTTGGTTCTGGTGTTCTATTTCAGTGAGGGAAATTTCTGTGGAACCACAGAATTAATGTCGACCTGATTTTCAATCCCATTACTTTTGTCCACTTCTGAAACAAATGCATCCAGGAAAAGAAATACAAAATAGAACAAAGGCCCTTGCAGTTCATTTATTAGATTATTGCTGTTCCAGCAGAGAGCATTATATGTCTTCTAATTACACTTGTACAAGCTTTTCTTCTTATCCTCCCCAGCCTCAGCTTTAATTACCTTACACACTGACATATGTAGGTTTCTAGAAGACTAAAATGTATATTCTACCAAATCACAGTCATATCAAATAGTCATTAATTCTAAGCAAGGGAAGTAAAAAGAGCTTTTGTGGAGGAAACAAAAAAGTAAAATACTCCCACTACAATTTAATCAATTTCCATTATTTAAGAATGAAATCTAGAAGCATTGTGGGAGTGTTGTATTCTTGATGCAATCATTTTCAAATTGCAGCACAGGCTCAACAAAACATTATAAATAATACAAATGTAGAATGGTTAATTTAATGCAATGCCTGATGTATGAGCTTTATTTAATCCATGTACACAAAATTCATCTTTTTAGTAAAGCACTACAAGCAGCAGAACCTAAAGTTTCTTAGCCATGGTATCTTTCAGAAATGGGATTTTTTTTTTGCCATTATTGCCAGATTTGTTTCTTGAGTGCCCTGGTAAAAGACATCTATTCCTTTTACAAATCTTGAACTCTGCAGGTTTGTAGAAGAGACAAGGGATGTTAAATTGCAGTGTCTCAACATAAACAAGTCACCCCAAAGTTTTAAATATCTCCAAAGAGTAAAGGAAATAACCAAAACCTTTGGTTCAAGCTGGTGATGTGACAGCCTTTAAGATGATTCAGATGACAAAGGGCAGTTTTCTTCAACTCACCCATATTCTCCCATCAAACTTCATATTCTCTTTGTTTGGCCAGCAGACAGACATGAAAATGCAAATTGGCAAAGGGGACACACACACACACACTCTCACATCATCTAACAGAAGAAGAGGGATTTGTTATTTTCAGACTGAATCATCATGGTCACCTCCAGTGCAGGCCATAATCAAGATGAAATTCCTTCACAACCATCACTTTAATGAGCCTCACAATATTTGCCTATTTGAAACGTAGCTGAAAACACTGCAGGTTTTTAAAACATTTGGAGAGGGGGAAAAAAGGGAAATGAAAACACTTTGCCTCTTTCTCTAGATTTTATGAACTTTTTATCTTTCACATTATTAACAGATAGAAATGATTATGTGGAAGTGTTCAGTACTCTGAGATTGTATCATAACAATATCCAAAAGCAGTGATACATTTAAAGAGAAAAGGTGCCACATCCACAAGGTCTAAAACCACAGGAGAGAAAGGCACTGAGGTCTGAACAAAGGTGAGGCCAGCAGGGGTTACAAAGCAGCCAGAGTGGTTATTGTAAAAGTTCTGTGGATTCTCCTGATCCTCTCATCAAAATCTGCTCTGGCTCAAAATCTCTGCCCCCCAAACCTCTCACTGGTTTCATGGGCAGAGCAAGTCCCCAGCCTCTAACAAAAAATAAAGAGTAAAACACAGCCAAGCCCAAGAAGATATCTTATCACTGCCTGGAGTCACCAAGCAACAGTTACAAATTTGCCAACCTCAGAAAGGGAGAATTTTAGTGTATTGGAAGAGATACTGTAAACATGAGATAGCCAGGTAACCAAATGACAAACTATTATCTGACAGCCTTGGAAACCTCTCTTAAGCCAAGAGGTAATAAATAGCACATGCAGCTAAATTGGGGAAAAAAAACAAAAAAAAAAAACTTCTAAGCCAAGTTAAATAGTAACCAGCATTCAAATTTAACCATACAAAGTCTACATTAAAATCCAAAATGACAATTATGAAATATTATGTTACTATGAACACTGTCAAACGCTTTGAGTAACAGCACACTAAGGAAATAAGTGAAAACACACTTTACCTTGTATCTCATTTTGGGGCATGAATGAATGTAGAAACCCATGTAATAAAAACAGAGATCAGGAGCTTTTTCATGAAGCTGTCTAGTAAAAGCAATTTCCCTGTGAGGGGAAAGAAAAGACTAATTACATTTGAATACAATTCTTAAATTGTATTAATTCATTTTACCTCTTCATATTGAAATATTTTACAGCTACCTGGCTCTTAATCTGTATAAAGGACTAGGCTTCTATGAAATAAAAATTAGGATCATAGACTCCAAACGAATGTTTTTAAAACTCCCAAACATAATAAACTGAAAAGTATTACTTGGAAACCTAACAAACAAATCACCAAAATGCACAACACCACGTCAGGTTTAAAAATACTTTCATTTTTGTGTTTTGATCTGCCAACTGCCTGATTTGACATCTAAATAAAAATTACTAAGATCCCGTGTTTCATATGATTCTTGTCAATATTCCTGTACATTGAAATTCTACAGAAACCTACTGGATTCTGGAATTCTACTGGTTAACATGGCTCAGGAAAACATCAGAGTGGTTTTGAAAAATAAGCTTCAAGGATAAGCCTCTTGTTTGTTCTATCATTTATGCTCCAGCAATCTGCATGTAAAAACATCCATCTTTATGCAACAAAAGGTATTTTTACCCATCCCATGTTAGTCAGTATGATTTTCTCATTTATTCTGAAAGAAAAATGTCGATGTATTCCCAAAAAAGTTTGCTTTTTATTTTACTGGCACAAGGAAAGCACTGTTACTACAAAGACTCAGCCAGTGCTTCCTCTATAAGGATCATTTTTGCAGTTATTTCTATCTGTGCAGGTCACTTCTGTAAGAAATTTGATAAAAAATTGATGCTGGCTCTTACTTTCTGTGTCAAAAGGATAAGAAGATGTCCCTGCTCACTGCAGGAGAGTTGGAATAGATGATCTTTAAAAGGTCTCTTCCAACACAATCTATTCTCTGATCCAAGATATGAGTACATTCATATAGGAAGCATCTACAAACACTGGAGGTAATTTATCCCTTAAAATTAAATTAGTACTACTCAGTATTTCTTGGTTTTTTTTGTTTTTCCTTTGGCAAGACTGGCATTTCCAAGCAGCCTCTTTTCCCTTTTTGCACTGCTTACATGCCTACATATTTTAAATGATCCTCAAATCCCATCCTTTCTGCAACTCAGCAGCAACAATTCTCAGAGTGGCATGAAGTGGAAGTGACAGCAACACAGTCCAAACTCCTTGGAGTAAAATTGGCAACAGCTTTGAAGGTATCAGATTCCTTTGCAACTTCCTAAGTCCTCCCTAACTCAACTTTTTTTCCCCCTTTTTGAAAGAAGAAGGAGGTTGGCTCCCTCCAGGACTGTTGGGAACTCGTTTTTATTGCCTTAAATGCTGCAGAATTTACAAGCTGCTTTTTCACAAGTTGAGCCATGCAGGCATGGTACAGTGACAAAGCTTTAAATTTATTATGTAGAAAATTTAAAATAATTTGAAGAATTCGTAAGCATGGATTATGTCAGTCTATTATTACATAAAGTAATAATATGATATGATATGTACAAAAACTAAAAAATAATTCTTAGCAGGACTTAGTATTTTATATGTTCATCTTGCAAGAAAAAATTAGTGTGTTTTCAAGTATCTAACTAATGGAACAGTTCTAAAAATCTAGACCATTAAAAGAAAAAAAAAAAATCCATTCTGAGTCATAGGAGTTCCAACATTTTTCCACATTTGTTAATTCTGATTAATTGTATGAAATTGTCAGATCCTCATCAAAATCCCATCCAATTCAGATGAGACCTTTGAGATATTAATTTGCACACGGTTTATTACTCATAGCAAAGGTTTATGAACAAACTGTGGTAAGATGCTTTCCTAAAAGTGGAGTTTGTGCTTCACACAGTTCAGGTTGTGCTGTTTACCCACCCTGGAGGGTGACACTGAGAAGAGCTGAGAAGGTGCCTCTCAACAGGAGGCCTGGGAGAAAGGAGGAAGCTGGATCCCACAATTCCAGGGCTCCTTTTGCACCTGATAGGGCGCAGGGCAAATCTCAACAGGTGAAAAGGATTCATGCTACAGCTTCTCAGACTTGTAAATAGACATGTCTGGCATGAGGCTCAAACTCAGCTCCTCCATGAGCACCTCCCTGGGAACACCACATCTGTCTGTGGCCAACTTATTTAAAGCAAAAAAGGTAAGAAAAAAATTGTCACACAAGTATTTCCACTCACTTTGGGTTTGGGTTTTTTTTTTCACTTATAATAACAATGGAATCATAAAATTGCCTGTGGAAGAAAAGCAGTAACTTGCAATTTCACATACAAGTTTTATTCACAGTGAAATGCAATACCCACAATTCCTACTGTTTTGCAAGGCCATGTTGGATAGTTAATTTAAGGCTTTAAAATTCATAGGATTACTCTCTCCATCAGGCTTTCTGAAGAGGAAGATAATGAGATTAACATACCTGAAAAATACACTTAGTGCTAGTACAGCAGGAGAGCACTAATTCAGAAGACAACACCTTTTGGGTACTCTGTTATTTATGATCTCAATGTGCATAAAACCATAAAAGTGATTAATTTCATTTGGTGACTGGGCTTAAAAAAAAAGGTCAAAGGAAAAAAATTATTTCTATTCAGACAAAGAAAGGGGCTTTTCCTGCTGAAACCAACCAACATTAAATTATTTTCAGGGGCAATAAAAACGAGGCACTTTGCTTCTGCGTGTTTTTTTAACCTGCAAAATTATTTAGCTAACTAGAAAGACACACCCCCAGTCACAGATGACGATTAAAAACTTACTTGGAAGGCAACCAACCCCACAACTGCTTTGCTACAGGTAGTAAAAAATTCAGACTAAAAATATAACCCCAAATTTAGAAACAAGGATCAATTCTTACTACTCCGTTCAACCAGATAACGGAAACGTCCTCTTACCGTAAGGCAGAGTAGACTCCCAAAGATAAGAAAGAGAAGTCTGGGTCGTAGTACAGATAGACTGAGGACACACAGTAGGGCAGGACATCAATGACACCAACAGCAATTATCTTCCCATCCAGCCAGTACTGCTGGTGGAAGGAGCCGTAGCCACACTCCGGTCCGTTTGGGGCGTGCTCCGCCTAAGCAGGAACAAGAGAGGGATTAACTCCTCTGACAGACTTTCAGCATGAAACCCGTTTTAAAGAGGGTTTCAACACCCGAGTAAATACTGTAAAAATATTTTTTTTTTTTGCTGGCCATCTGTATTTAGAGAAAGGAGGAAAGGCGTTTGAAAGGCAGGGAAAACAATGTTAGTTACAGGATCTTTTGTGTGGTATAATCCACATAGCACACATCCCAAGCATGAATCTGAGACAGTCTCTGCCATCCAGCACTTTTGGGATTCACAGGACAAACCAACGTGATTCATCAAGCTATTCATGACTTATCACATGCAAACCTTGTGCCTCCAACACTCCCTGTCACAGCAGGGACCCTCCAGATTTCCCTCCTCCATGTCCCCAAGCACAGGGAGCACTTTAGCCACAAAAACTTGAGTTCCTCAAAGTGGCCATTAAATTTACTTCAGAGGACCATTTATAAAAAAACCTGAGCAGCTTATTCTTTAGGTGATGTTTACTCTCTGTAACTAACAAAACACCTTTCATCCAAGGGCCTGAAACCGTGTGGCAACAAAATCTGCAGAACCTCTTCTTAGTCAGCCCACGTCAGAGCAAATCCTGCAAGAGCACCAAAGGGACTGGCTATTGTTGTGTGCTGTGGTTTTGGGTGTGCACTGAAGTTTGACTCTGGATGGGGTAAAGCACCTCGAGCCAGAAACTGATGCTTGAAGTTAAGAAGAAAATGATCTCCCTAATTTAAACTGTATTACACAACCGACTCTGGCATGCCATTTTCTCCCACGTCAAGTTTACTTTAATCCTGAATTCCACTGTGCTCAACTTAATTATCCATCTAGTCATGTTTTTCACTGCATTGCCAGGTCTTCAGAAAGCTGCTTCTCACTCAATAAATCTGACAATATTGCCTGCTATTACCAACTGTTTTGCATTACAACAGCAGAAGGTGGGTTTAATCAAGTATTTTGATACAGTAGCCCAGACTGAAGAGATGATAGGCAAGAGAAGTTACTCTAATTGGTACCACATGTGTCAAAAGAAATCAATCACGTGAACAAAAATCATTTCAACTGGCTTACTCAACCAGCAAGTCCCAGAATAAAGGCCACATAACAATATGTTTGAATTTTTATACAGTTATATACCATAAAACTAACTGTGGAGCTACAAATACTCTAAATGTGAAATGATGAAGCATTTGAGAGCTCCATCCTGCAGTATGTGAGAACATGAAACTCAGACATAGCACATTAAACTGGGTTTCTCTTGTTCAGGTAAAACCCACTTATCCAACAGTTATGGTTTCATTCAGTATCATCAACTTTTGATTCAACAGAGCCAAATGAAATCATGTGGTCAGTGGTAACATTTTTAAGCAGGGACACAGTCATGTAAAAGATTCCCTAAGGATTTCTCAGCACAGGTTCAGTTCTCTTCTCAGAGTGCAGTGACAGAAAAGAGAAACATCTCAAAGCCATGGGGAAATGTGGTTGGTAACAGAACACAGACTTGCTTAAATAAGTTTCAGTTAAAACAGATTTTTCTTTCTTTGTCAAAAATCCATCATATAGGATTTAATGAATGTTAAAGAAGATAGTCTAAGCCCCCATGGAAAGCATTTTCACTCAAAGCAAAGTCTTCTGAAGTTAAACAAATGCTGTGTCTGTGTATGACCCCAAACCTCCAAACAGCAGAGCATGGATTTGGTCACTGGACCTCTGCAAACTGAAGTTAACATCAGTTAAAACTTTTGGTGAAGTACAATCTGCAGTTATTTCACTAATGCAATTACAGTGAAATGTCATGAACATAAGAGAGTCTATGTTCTGGAACAAACATAATGAGCACTGAACACTGATTTCATGAAGCTGAAAAAAGGCAAAACAGTCAGGGATCTCTGTTACATTAAGCAAATAACATTTTAAAAAAAGATTTCCCTCCATCTTCAAAAATTCTCATACAATGTAATCCTTTGTAATGCTTGTCAGCATCACATTTTCTCCCATTTCTCAATGAATACTTGGCTCCTTTAACTCGATTTCCTGTGCACTATCCAGGTAATTTGACCTGAAAGAGGTCTAGAATATGAAACATTTTCCTGAAGCAGGCTACACCATTTCACACCACTGACATCTCCACTGGGAAGGTGTTTGTCAAGGGTGATGTAAAATACACCAGTGGCATCAGGGGAGCAAGCCCCACCAGAAAGGGTTTATGTTATCTACCCAAAATAATACACTAGCCCTGGAATCAAGAAGGAATCCAGAAGGACCAAAGTATTTCAAATTAACAGTTTATAGTCCTATTTCAATACAATGAATTATTATAATCTGCTGCTATTGAAAAAAATCCAGGACAAAAGGGAAACCACAATTTTCTCTCCAGTGTTTACACTGTCATGCAGAGAAAAATACAATGTATTCCACTACATGTTAACCCCACCTGTCCTCACATCCTGCTAGCTAATGATTTCATGAACACGTTTGACTGCTCACATTTTATAACCCATTATTAAAATTGAAATATTTAACAGAACTGGCATTATATATTGCCCAATTAGTACCTCAGTGCACTAACTGCTTATAATTGAATTTCAGGGATGGTGAGAGCACTCAAATTTCTTCAAAGCACATTGGTCAGTCTTTTACCTTAATATTAACAGGTATTTTGCTTATTGTAATTACCAAAAATGGGTCCTGCCTGTATAATGCATGATTATTTTTCTCTGGGAGGTTTCATGAAATTTCTTATTTTCTACTTTTCCGTTTTACCCTCTGCTGTGCATGGAGGGAAGAGGAAGATATTAAATTTATGGTATCAAAGAAAAAAAAAAAAAAGCAGCCTTGACTTCTCCACTCCAGTGGAAATTATTTGCCAAATAAGCAAAGTGGTTATGCCTTTCCCAATGGCACACACACAAACCTGTCATATGGTAGATTTCTATGTCTTGGTTAGAAACACATTTCCTTTCCAGAACTCCATCCTACTTTCATTAGGGATTAGTAGGACACTCTTTGCAGAGTTATGTTCTGTGCCTGACTGCAAAAGTCTAGAATTTGAGCTACACTGCATCAAATATGAGTCAAATATCACCTTCTAAGAAGGTGATCCTGAGAATTACAGGCTTGTAATGGTCTCACTTATCAGATCTCCTAAAAATTGAAATATATCAATAAACAAAATAATGAGAAGCAGAGGCTGATGCGCTTTTTGAAGAGCAAAGATCGAAATTCACAATTCTTTCAGTTCTTTAGAATCCAAAAGCATCTCAGCATGGTTAACAGGAGAACAAATGACCATTTGCATAACAGAAAACAGATCACTTTCCATCCTGCTGGATCTGTTACATTCTCCAGACTGGTAGGTGAATCAGTGAGGACTGAATGATGCTCTAGCAAAACAAGATGATGATTTTGAAGTATTCAGGATGGTTAAAAAAGAACTGAATGTAAATAGCTCCAGAAAGATCCCATAATACTGAGTGATCAAAAAGGCAGAGGAGATACCAAATGTTCATAAAGCCACGGAGCATAAATGCATGCTGGAAAACATATTGCTGTAGGCACACCCAAAACAATGGGCATTCACCAGCTCTTTCAGAGAGATGACTTTGACAACAGTTTTATAAAATTGCCACTTTAATGCTTAACATCAGTCAAGATGGAAAAAAAAAAGTCTAAGCAGCAATTAGAGAATAATTTGAGAACAAAACAAAATTATCCCTCGACTGCATAACACCACGGCCCACACGAGTGCTGAGGCTGCTTCCAGCTGCTGTTTCAGGACAAGATGGAGCAACCTGGGCAGGACAAACACTGAGATGACCATCAGTGATGCCCACAACATCCCCCTCACTCACTGAGCACCAAAAAATAAGGAGCCACCCTGAACAGTCTGGATTTCCCTTGGAACTTTCTTCCAGGAATCCTCCCAGCCCAGCAAGAGCAGGGCCCCAGCCCACAGTGCTCTGGCTGTGCTGAACCATTGCCACCATTCCACATCTGCCTGTGTGAACTGGGAAAATGGCACAATGGTTAAATGCAGCCTGTAAAATGAAAGGATGAATAAAAAAAAACCACCTTAAACAATTCACTTTACATTATGCTGTTTACTGCTAGAAAGCTGCCTAGTTTTTTGCTACTTCGTACTGTATCTTCTCTTTAAAGCATTATTTTTTTTTCTGCCAGAGCCCATAGCCAAAACAGAAACTAAACTGAATAATAAAACGAGGAAATAAAAAAGACAGGAAGAGTTTGGGGGTTCATACTATCTGCAGCTAATGATAACTCAAAAAATGACAAATTGAAAACACGGAAGGTTTAAATTTTATTTAAAATTATTTTTGTTCAAAAAGAGTAAACAGACTACACACTGCTAGATTTGCTTGTGGCAACTGTTTCAGAATAAAGAATTTCAAGAATCCCTTGGCCTCTGATATATAACCCCTTTTATTTAACTTCATCTAATTGAAGACATCTGTAGTGGTGCCACACAAAATTTAATTCAAGCTTCGAAATGTCAATAAAAAGTGTCTGTAAGAAACAATATGGGTATAAACCTGGCAGGGTAGTGTGCATCAGCATCTCCGCAGCCATACAAAATTAAGAATATAATGGCAGTCTGCAGCACGAGTTGACGAGGTGATAAAAGCCCTTTTCCTATAAACTCTAATGAGCTCTATTACTCTTCAGCTTTCAGGAATGCAAAGGCCAGTGGACTCAGCAGAGAAAAGCAACAAACTCTCCACACATGGATTCACTCAAACAGCGACGTATCAAATTACCGGGGTAATTATTATAACCTGACAATTTCATTACAGTCACGCCGTCCCCAGCTCTTTAACAAGAAAGACACTGCAAGGAATCCATGGCAGTTTGCTCACTTGAAATGAAGGAGCAGCATCTCTCCTCAACTTTTACCTCAGATTGTAGTCAAATACAAGTTTAGCAACTTCTTTAGTAATACATTCCTTTCTTTTCATAGAAATAAATCAACACCCACGAAAGACACAGGTTTTTGTGCTTCTGTTTTTTAATGCAGGGCTATGAAATTCAGCTTATCACCCAGCAAAGGAGTCATCAGGTTCCTTTGGAAACACAGCAGAATCTTCCTTACCAGTTGGTGAAGACAGGAATTCTGTGCCAGCCACCCCCAATGGTGGCTGGCTGTCTACAGAGAACGTAGAGGACACTCCCACATTCATCAAACAAAATAAATTAAATACATTCATTTCCAAGCTCCCATCCTGAATGAATACATACCTCCAGAGGGGAATCACAGAGGAATCGTGTGAACTGCATCGAGGTGGATTCAGCAGTAATTCACGTGCCCAAGAAAACAGCCCAAACATGCAAAGCAGAAAAGGAAAGAAAAACTCTCAGCAATGGGTTAGGAGACAAATAGTCAAATGCACTCTTTCAAATCCACATCTTTGAAAAGCATCATCAGACTCTGTTTATGGAAATCTCATTTAAACCCTTAAGCTCTCACATTCTGTTTAGAAGTACAAATAGATACAGTAATTAACTGTGCAAAGTACTTTTTTTCCTATGAAGAGGGGGGATGGTTTTTAAAAATGTGATGTGAGAGAATTATCACCCTGTAATACAGATCTGTTTCTGTGTCCTTTACTTTAAATTACACATTACCCTCCTCTGTGACTCCTTGCAACAGGGAGTCTTTTCCCACTGTTCCACTGATACCTCCCCTATCACCATACCTCTGAACAGAAATTAATTAATTTACGTTCAAAATTAAAAGCAAGCTCATTTAAATTTTAAAGAAGTGAAAGGGAAAAGAAAAGAAAGAAAATCAACCTCCTGAAAGTGCAAGCATTTCAAACCTGGATTTTTGACTCAACACAAAATGACATGCTGCCAATAACTACCCAAAAAGGCAATGTTTTAATGATCTGGACCTTAGAGTAATAAAATACAATACTTATTTACTCACTATCATTTACTTATTTGATACAAATACTTCCTTATTGGTGGAGTCCACATTAAACACGTTGCAGAGTTCTGGTATGTATTTAACCCAAGACATTCCCTTGTTAAATAACTACTTTTAATACACAGATTAATTCCCCCTCCTGTAATGGCTGGGTGATTTAATAAGTCAGCAGTTCCCACACTGCAAAGTAATAGTAAATAGGAAATTTTAATTAAAAGTTAGATAAAAAGAATTCGTATAGACACCTCCAAAAACCTGACTGTTGTCAAGATTTAGTTGTCAAGATTTCCATGAAGTCCTGAGATTAATTAAAGGGAAATACAAAAAAAAAAAAAAAATGGGGTGATTGCTTGTCAGCCATCCCATTTTTCCCAGGGAAGGGGAGGAGAGAAAGGCAGGCAACAATAAAAAGTGCCAGCAGTATCAGCTGCTGCCTCATCTTGCTAATCTTGTCCTGCTCATCTATGGATTGATGGGAAAACTTTGGACACAGACTTTATGGAAGAACAGTGAATTTCTGAATTTCTATGTTGTGATGGTGAAGGCAGGGGATTGTGCATTCCCTCTAATTTATCATTTCAGACCCAGTCACTATCACCCTACATTACTCAGAGTTTGGAAGAAAAAATGACTGTGGTATCTTAATTAAACTGTAGAATTATTTTGGTTTGGTGGATAAGGAAAAAAAACCCACTAACAACATTTAAAGAAAAAAAAAGTAATTAAAATTTTGAATTATTGAGTTATTTTGCTGAATTAAAAACACAGTTACAAATTTCTACAGTACGAGTGCATCCACCCCTACAGCCAGTGGTTTTAGAAAGTGCAGGCTTCAGAAAAAATAAACCATGTGTTGCTAATTCTCATGTCTGAAGACCCCCCAATAGTTCCTGAACTGTAACTTTAGCTGTATGGTGCAAACTAAACCCTATGGTGAGAAATCTGAGCCCATGACACTTTTCAAATAGTTTTATCAATTCTCCTGCTGCCCAATCCCTTGGTGCTGAGGGGGAAGGGGCACTTTTTAAGTGTACCTAAACATACCTGCTGCTGTTACAGCTGCTAGGAAAAAAATCTTAACTGAACCTGAATTTATATCACAATCTTAAGGGAAAAACACCCCACTGCAAGTCTTGTTATAAATTATTTCACCTAATGATACCTGGCTCAGAGGTTAGATGATTTCCTTAAACTAGTCTATACATTTATGTAAAAAGGAACCACTAGATTCAATTTCCAAATCAACAGACTCATCTAACACTGCACAATTATTATGAAGACAACTAAAAATTATTCAATAAACCTTGAAAGGAATCCAACCAAAAGCTAATGCTGCATGTAAAGTAACTCAGCACGTCACACAAGCACAATTCAAATTCCTTTCGCAAAGCCATGCTTTTCTAATTTTAATTTCCAACTGATTTACATAAACTTTTAAAAGCTATATAATACATAAGAAATCCACAACGTTTTTACTTTGGTGCAAACTAATTACAGCTGCCAGAAAGAATCATCTCAACCACAGGAAGTTTAAACATAATTAATAAACCTAAAAGAAAAAAAAAAAAACACATCACTGAGAGTGAAAGCAAAGGGAGGGAAAAAAAGGCAGAAAAATAAAAGTCAGGTTGGGTTCAACCCAAAGCTTCTTGCTGGAGTAGTAAGAGCACGTGCACAGCTAAAAAAAGAGGTAATAAAGCAGAGTGTTAACACCTGCTCCCTTTGACACAGGGGAGGAAGAGATTCAGGTGCTAAACTGGAGTGGGTTTCACCTGGCAGCTCAGGGATTTCTGGAAGAGAAGGTTCCTGATGTCACAGGAGGACACCACATCCTTCTCAGGAAACCTTCCAGGTGTCATCAGCAGGAAACTGTCCTGAGTTATCAATTAGCTGAGATATTCCACAAAAAGGCACCACAAAAATCATTCATTTATCATTTCCCCTTTGACAGTATTAAGAGTTTGCTCATATTTGCAATTTGCCATCAAGTAAAACTGAGTGCTGCCCTTTTCCTTGGGAGGCAGAAGGGTGAGAAATGGATATGGGATTTGGGCCTTCCTTTTTTTTTTTTT
>VWYO01011281.1:285084-304107 GCA_013400275.1 Rhadina sibilatrix
CAAAAAAAAAAAAAAAAAAAAAGAGCTCCCCTTACACTCTTTTGAACTAAACCTAAAAATTATGATGTGGTTTTACAATTCTACCTGGAAAACAGCC
This sequence comes from Rhadina sibilatrix, assembly GCA_013400275.1. NCBI lineage: Eukaryota > Metazoa > Chordata > Aves > Passeriformes > Phylloscopidae > Rhadina > Rhadina sibilatrix. The sequence continues at coordinate 285,182 of VWYO01011281.1, forward strand.
CCAGTATACAAAGTTTCACTGCTGCAGGTAGTTCATTCTCAGGAACAGAAAATCCTGATTAGCTGACCAAAAATAAAGCTGCACATCTGCAGTAGACAGAGAGATCTGAGGTAGCATTTTCATTAATTCCACCAGTGAGGAGGTTGTGCCACCTGCCAGAGAAATGGAGAACTGCTGCTTGCTCAGAACCCCATGAGTATTTTTAATTTTTTTTAATTCTTTTAAATTCTTTTTAATTCTTTTAAATTCTTTTTAATTATTTTTAATTATTTTAAATTATTTCTAATTTAGTACATCAGGATTATCCTCTGTAAACACCCTTTTAAGAGCAAGGTTTATCCATATGCAAAATATTCTCATTAAGCCTCTGAGGATCAGCTGGTGAGGATATTTTTGCACTATTCCTACTGTTAAGCTGAGTTCCAGTTGAGCAGCGTGCTTGGCAATGGAATGGGAGTAAAACTGAGATTTTTAAAACCTTCACCTGTTAAATTAAGCGAGAGCACGAGAAATTAGGGAGAAGCATAAAAACGGCACCAAAGAATTTTAAGGCAGAAGATGATTTTGCCATCAAAAATCCTCAGAAATGGCCACTTCAATAATTTAATATTCAAATTAGCTCTAAGAGACAGCATTTCCCACCGTTTAGCTGTGCATTTGAAGAAGCTGTTTGCAGAAAGGTGCATGCAGTGAACTGTTACCTCATTCTCCCCACAGTCAGAAGGTGTGTCCTTGTGAACAGACATCTGATACTTGGCAAATAAAGTGGCAGATTGGTTGAAGGATGATTTGAACTGGGGGTCCTCAAAGGAGACAGGTACTAACCTCACCTTCAGAGCAAGGGAAATACAAGCATTCTGTTTTGAGTGCATTATCACCAGATAATCTGCTTCTGAAGGTCAGGCTAGTGAAAGATCTCCTCCTAGCCACTTCAAAGCCTCTGAACTCATTTTTTTCCCTTAAATATAATAATAAGACAACTTCCTATTTTTACTGATCTCTAACAAACCAGCTACCAATTTTCGTTTTATTGCACAGTCTCAAGGACTTCTTAAAATGTTTTATTTTTAATGGCACATGGCTCATTGATTGCCCTGGTTCAACAATTACTTGTTCTTGCTACATATGCTGTTTCTCCCAATTCATGGTATTTTTTTCCTTCTAGAATAGAGGTGTAATACACCTGACAGTTCTCACACCTTACACTCCACCTATCCATTGCAGTATTCATTACACTGCACCTATTCAAGCAGCTACAATGAGATGGAGTGCACAGGTTACTTTTTAAAGCCTTAAATTGAAACTGAAGAGAATTATTTCACTCTGGTGACCCTTAAACCAACAATTTGTGTGTGTGATAAAGTTTTGCTCACATCTTGGCCCTGATCATTGTATCCTTCTGATGGAAACATTCAAACCAAAGCCAAGCAGGCCTGTTGTCAGGCTGAGTGTCCAGCTGGATTTAGTTTTTAGGAGATTTGTATTTTTAAGGCCCATCTCTATCTCCAAGAGCCTCACTTTCTCCATTTCTTACCCAACAGCAACCATAACTTTTCTGCCTGCAACTAAAGCCAAATATCTGTGGCACTCACCAAGAGGTATCAAGAGTTTGCACTTTCAGGATGTTGATTTTATTGCATATGGTATTTTACAAGCTCCTGAATATACAATGGATATAAAATCCACATTTGTTTCTCCTAGAAGCAGGACACGTGAAATGGAGGGGAAGCTTTGCATAAAATTAAATTTGGCCTTCTGACCTGATTTATGGTTGGTTTATCAGGTGGGTCCTTGTGAATAACCATCTGGTAACGTTTATAGACCTGGTAAGACTCCTGAAATGTGGCTTTGAACTGTGAACTTGGTGGAGATGATCTCACCACCCTCACCTTCAGAAGAAGTTAAACACATTTATTATGAAAATAGCATGCAATAACTATACATTTATACATAACACAAACATCACAACAGAGAAATTTTACCCTCCTGCACAAGGGCCATCACAAATTAATTACTATTAGCCAGTAGCCTTCTAATTCTCCAGCTCAATTTATGCTACTGAAGGCTTTTATATTTACCCTGAATAACACAGGTTTTCAAACAGCAAATTAACTAAAGTGCCTAGAGAAGAACTACACAATTTTCAGGAAATAATACCAACAAAAGGTATGTAGATCATCCTTTTAAAGAGATTTTTCTGTGCTACTTAAAATATTTTCTCATATCTCACACTACACTGAAAAATACTTGAAAGGCTTGGAAAACTCAAATCTCTGCTCTTCATCCAAAACCCATGTTTCTATGGCAATAATCCCATGGGGATTTCCAGGTATTTTTCAAATTGAAAGAGGAAGATGAAGCAGAGTTTCCATACTCAATGATGAGTTAACTGTTATAAGGAGTTACCAGTCTTCACACCATCACCATTAAACACACAAAAATAATTTTTAAAAAATCTATAAATTAAACATTCTTCTTAGTAAAAATGTTTGCTCCCTAAGCAAAAGAATGCTGCCACATAGGCAGAAGTGCATGTCTCTTCAAAAATATTTAAGGTCATATTAATTTCAAAAACTATCCTATTTTCAGAATGGTTCTATTTTCACAACAAGCAAAAAGTTTTTTTTTTAATCCTTCTAATTCTCCCTGCATTTTCTAAATGAAGATGCTCAGACAAAGCCATCATGCTTCTGTTAAACAACTCCTCAGGAAATGTGAAGGAGTTAGAGAGATGGATCAATTTCATGGCTTCTAGTCAGTAAATATTTTCATTTCCAGTACCACCATTGAAGATGATCAGGAAAACATTCAGTTCAATTTCCAGCTTTTGGAAAAAATAACAAGAAAAACGGTTTTATAATTAACAAATGTTAGAAAGCCCCAAAGCCTTCCAGATTACTGTCTCCAGCAGATGTAGTGGTAACCAGTGTATTAAGCAAACTTTTTTACTCTCATTTTTACAGCTTTCAAAGACATCAATACACACCAATGATGTGTGTAAAGAGCAAGTATTTTGTTATCTGATTAATTTCATGAAGTTACTGCTTCCTTGTCAAGTTTCATTAGCTTAGATAGTTTAAGTATTTATATACTGCAGACCTAAATACTGAATTTCTCTCATTATTTAACACTCGGTTAATTCAAAGTTTTCCATTTTCAAGGCACACTGTATGAAATTAATTAGCAAGTTATTTTAGTAACTGAACTGGCCTCTGCTAGGACTGACTGCAGTGCAAGAGTACCCTCGTGTGGTTAAAAAGAGCACAGCTGCACCATAGGTGTGCAATTTATATAAATATGTGTGCATATATATACATGCATCCCTATGATGCATATCTATACATATATAAATATACATCATTCAGTACCACATATATTTCAAGATTTAAGCCAAAACTACTTCATAAAGCCATAAATACAGACCTAAGCTTTTCAAAAACTCCTTAACTATAGACTTTTCCTTCATCTGCCTCCTTCAGCAGTGAACAGGACATTACCTCTAATTTGTGTCGTGCATCATCAGGCAGGGGGACAAAAACAAAGTCTTCAATGTTTTTGGGCTGGTTTGTTTTAGATTTAGAATTTTGCAAGAGGAAAGCTTGATCTCCTTGGAGCTGGGAGCCTTCTACTGTGCCTATCTGGTTCTGCAGGAGCTTCTGTAGTTTTCTCTCTTTCCTTATGTCCTTGGCTTTCCGACACAGGGGCTTGCTCAGATCAGCTCCTTTCCCTACAAGGGCACAGGCAAAGAGTTAAACACCACATCTGACAACAAATCAGCAGCTCCCTCACCTCATCACTGGCAAGAAATGGCTAAAATCACCATGCACTGCAGACTGCTGTCTGAACTCAGCATGGCCTTTCACATTTACAAGCACCAACACCTGATGCCATGCTAATGCAGGGATTCTCCCGGAGCTATTTACTGCAGCACTCTAATCCCGAATCACCTTGACCATTTCACCCCAAAGCCAAGGGTGTATTAAAAAACCTGAAATACTGAAGGATAAAAATACAACCACAAGATCACAGAGAATTGGTCTTCTGCTCTCAAAGCCCATGTGGCTACACCACAGACTCTTGTAAAAAGACACACATCCCAAAAGAAAGCATTTCTTTTTTCTCGCCTGGAATCCATAGGCAGGATGCAGAAATGCTGCCAATGCTATTATGGTGATGTAATGGAAAAGTAAAAGGCCACAGAAGTTTGCATCTTTGCTTAATATTATGTTCAGATTGCCTGTTTTAATTAACGAATTCACTTTTTGCAGTTTACCTCTCTCTTTAACAGATCAGCCATTTATAGAATTCTATTTGTGAAATGGCATTTGCTAAAAAGGGAAGTCAAACCTTTGCACTATTCCCCATCTTGATCCATTTGTCTCTTACTAATACAAGAACTCTGAGCTGTAAACCAACACAAGCCCAAAGACATGAGGGAATTACAGACACTGTGTGACCTGTCCTCAGACAAACAAGTCAGAGGAAGAGTTTATTTAAAACTCTCATGATATATTTGAAGAATGAGTACTTCATCTGTATCAGGATCTGTTTTGTGTCTCCTATCTTCTGTAAGCTGTAAATTAGCAAGAAAAACTTCTTAAAGCAGCGACTGTGCCTACACAGATATAAGCAAACCTTCTTTTCTATCTGAAACTGTGCAGAAACAGACCATTATTCCTAGAGGACAATGACCTGTTTTGTTTATAAAGGAATAAAAATGCAATTAAACAATCTTATTACTGACGGAGTCTACATTTTCCAAGATAAAAACTAAACATCTTTCTATCTGGAAAATTTTAAACTAAATTTGACCTGTGACACCAGCTAGCATTAAAAAAAATAAATTAAATAAGCTTTCTGATGCACTTATTATTCACTTCTATCTTTAGAACCAGCAAAAAGAAGCACATTAATGAATATTTCTGCTCTGTAAAAGTAAACCTTTTTTTTTTTTTTTTTTCTGAAATGCACTACAGTGTTACTTATCTGCATTAAATTCTGACCCAAAGCTATTCTTAACCTAACTGAAGACCTTACCTCACCTTTTCCAAAGAACTGGCAGGTTTTTATACTCCTGTTCTTTACCCAAGTCTGCCATCTGCTGTCAACAGCCACTTCATTTCTTTCCAATACTAAGTTTCCAGAGGCCAAAGTTTTTAATTTATTATTTAAAACAAGAGAGCTTTGAAAATTTGCACAATAGAAGTTGTATAGAGCTGTAAAGGTTTGTATAAGATCAAAATATAAAATACAGTTTTAAAAATTCTCTAATATTTCTATGCAACGCTATTGATTCTCTGACCAAGCATTTCTGACAATTTTCCTTTTATCTAGAGGCAAAAATTGCCTATTAAGCTGGTGAAAATCAGATCCAATAGGGATGAGTGGTTATTAAGGAAAAAAACATTATTTCACTTGAGATCAGCCATGATAGAAAGAGACAAAAGTATTTTGTTCTCCTAAGTACTGGCACAACATGCAACAGGTGAGTGAAATCAGGAATTAGCTGGATGTCCCAACATGGGCAAAAACTCTAAAGCCACAAGTTTCCACTAGGATTTTCCCTACCATGTACCAGTAAACCACAATTAAGGAAATTCTCTTCATTTGCCAGAACAGGCTACACAAAATGGGAAACATGATCTGCAGGGCAAGGCTGCCTTACCTGTATGCTCTGGGCCACAAAGTGCCTGTCAGGAATTCTACCTTAAATAAATTATTCTGGCAATAATCCACCCACCCCTTACCATCCTCCTTCCAGAAATCACCCATGTCCCAAGAGAAGGCAGCCATTGAATCACAGAATGGTTTGGGTTGGAAGAGACCTTTATAAGGTCTCACCTTCCACTGTCCCAGGTGGCTCCAAGCCCCATCCAGCCCAGCCTTGGACACTCCAGGGATGGGGCAGCCCCAGCTTCTCTGGGCACTTTGTGCCAGGGCCTCCCCACCCTCACCATAAAAAAATTTCTAATCTGAATCTCCCCTCTTTAGTTTCAGATCCTAGAGGTTCAGTCTTAAGGTGAGGATAAAAAGATAAATATAACTTTTTAATATAACAAAATATAAATTACAACATTGCAAGTAACACCCAGCACCTCTCAATTTTTATGCTGTAGTTCCATAAATTGGGAGGAGGACAGGGAATAAAATAAAACAATTATTAATTTACTAAGCAAGATAAAAAAAAAGGATTTCAAGAAGGTGTGAAATGATGACAGCATGTTCCAATTACTACCAGAAATTACCTGGCTTAGGTGGTGCATGAGCAGCTTTAGCTGAATGTGATGGTTCTGCAGGGACTGGTGTGTCTTTCTCTGTACAGATCTGAACAGAATCTGATTCCACCTTCTGCACATTTCCCTCTTCTTTTGCTTCTCCAGAGTCCTTATCTTCATTCTCCACCCTCTCAGTGTGATCCACGGCCAAGGGAGTCAGTTCAGACTGACTGACCTGAGACTCACTTTTGTACGGAAAATCACACGTGGCCACATCCTCTATATGGGAATCCATCGGCTCTTCTGTCAACAATTAAAACCTGCATGAGTCGATTTCCCTCTGTGCAACCACAGCTCACACTTTCCACAGTTAAAATCAATACTAAATTAACTGGTTTCCAATTTTACAAGTGTTTTCCCACAGATAAAGTGACTATTGCAACAGTCTGAAAGCAAAGTTTCCTTTATGACCCCAAAATAGGAACATCAACTCATTTATGAGAACAGTTTGATTTTCTCCACTAAAACTGGACAGTCAACTATTTCATGCTATAACTTCAAACAAACAAACCTAGCATACCACACACACAAAAGAGGCAAATTATAATGATTCAGAACCAATACAAGTTTCACCACCACGAAGAATTGCTGGGTTTGGTGCTGGATAAATGGAGGGTGACTGTTCAATCACCTGGAAAAACCCTCTTTGGTTGCTCTTCCTTTTCTCTGCTAGTTAGTCCTCTCCAGATGATCAGTGTCATGATAGAAGTAAAACCAGCATCTAGTTCTCTACAGCACCCAGCTAGAAAGTGAGGACATGTCCAGGAAAATAAGCTGGTACATGGAAAAAGTAAGGAAGTTGTTGGAAAAAGTATGGAAAAGTTGGGTTATTTTCTTCAGTAACCCAAGCCACCTGAACAATTTGGCTTCTGGGCTACTGAAATACTCAAGACACAGCCCAGCCAGGGGACTACACCCAGAATTCAAAGCCCATTTGCCCACTCAAGCAGGTATTTAAATCCTCCTTCCACACATCAGTACTGGTTTCCAAAACACTCAGAGTTTCTTACCTTCACTCGCTGCTTTTGAAACATCTCCTTTGGAAATAAATTTCAACATTTTCTTCAGAACCTTCTTGTGGGACTTGGAAGCCTGAAAATGCAAAGCCTGGCACCTAAAAAAAAAGAAAAAAAAATAACATTTCTTTGGTTAGAGACTGATTAAAAAAAAGTTAAGGAACAACTTATAAAAATTACATCAGTCCTTACGACATGTTTTTTATGAGTATCTCTAGAATAACTACAATACAAGTGTAAGCCTCTTATTGGGGCTGCTAAAGCAGTGTTTGTGGGTTGCAGACAAGGCTCCTTACAGGAAAATATCCCAGAGCTGCTGATGTCCCTATGCAGAATCCCCAGAGTATAAACTTACTGTTCAAAATATCATTAAAAGTAGATAAACTTTTCAAGTATGATCTATTTCAAGCAGTAAACACAAATGGTGGAACACATTTGAAGTGGTTAAATCCCTTACAAAAGTGGATTTTGAGTTTCTTACCTTATTGTGTATTGAGGACAACATGTTTGATTCATGATAGGTTTGTAGACATATTTTCCACTTCTGAAAAGAGTAATAAATATGCATTGATTTTTTTGTTGTTGTTGTTTACACCACAAAAGAAGAAGCTTTTTTATTACAATCACATCAAAACATTCCATGATGAAAAGTCAAAGAGCAAGTCCTTCAGTTCTTTGCTGACTGTATTATCCTTCTAAAAATCACTGAATATATTTTCCTATTTGACAGTGTCACATTATAAAAGGTCACAGAACACTGGACAAAATCACTCATGGATATACAAGTGTTTCTACACATCTAAATTTTGAGTGTGGATTCTAACTTTTATCTCAACCGAACACACGGCTTTGTATTCTCTTTTTCAACACACCTTCGCCATCCTCTGTCTATGAGATCCTGGTAATCTTGAACTGTCATCGAATGTGCCCACATACCTGAAATAAATAACACAGCAACACACTTGACTGACCATGGCTTGCCTTTAAAATACAACAAGCTCTGCAGCCCCTCTGCTCTGAGCCAGGCTGGGGGAGCTGGGGGTGCTCAGCTGGAGAGGAGAAGGCTCCAGGGAGAGCTCAGAGCCCCTGCCAGGGCCTGAAGGGGCTCCAGGAGAGCTGGAGAGGGACTGGGGACAAGGGATGGAGGGACAGGACACAGGGAATGGCTNTGGAGGGACAGGACACAGGGAATGTCTTCAAACTGCCAGAGGGGAGGGATGGGTGGGATTTTGGGCAGGAATTGTTCCCTGGGAGGGTGGGAAGGGCTGGCACAGGGTGCCCAGAGCAGCTGTGGCTGCCCCTGGATCCCTGGCAGTGTCCAAGGCCAGGCTGGACACTGGGGCTGGGAGCAGCCTGGGACAGTGGGAGGTGTCCCTGCCATGGCAGGGGTGGCACTGGATGGGAGTTAAGGTCCTTTCCAACCCAAACCATTCTGTGGTTCTGTGGTTACTGCAAATCGGAGTAGCTAACGGCCACTTATGCATAGATGTCATTCAAGGATTTGACATGTTCTTAATTAAATATCGTAATTACTGATTTCAATAACCACATAAAATGTGAAAACCCTAAGCCCAACACAAATCCTCGGATGCAACCAACCGTATTTCCCTGACCATACCAGCGCTAAGTTACCTCTGCACCTCCCACCTCCCCAGAAATACACAAGAAAAACAACACAAAATTGCTGCTTAGTTCTGTCACACTCATTGGAGAGCACCGGGCCATAGGAGCCCGGCTGGGCGGGCGGGGGCTGCTGCCGAGCCGCCGCCTCTCCCCGCCACCCGCCGCCCTCCCCGGCCCCGCGCCCGCAGCCGCCGCTTCTCGGGCGGCCCCGGGCGNGGTAGCCCTCCTTCCATCCCTTGTACTCCACGACGGCGGCGGGCATGGCGGCGGCGGCTCCGCAGCGCCCCCGCCCGGCCGCACCGCCGCCGCGCCCGGCCCAGCCTCCCCCGCGGGCGGATCGGCGGTGAAACATCGCTGCCGCTCCTCGCACCGTGTCCCCGTCCGCACACCCTCACGGCATAACCGGCGGTGAAACATCGCTGCCGCTCCTCGCACCGTGTCCCCGCACACCCTCACGGCCTGACCGCCTTCTCAACGCACACACAGGCCTTCTGTGGGCATGCATCCCTGTGTATCGCCCTCAGCTGCTACAGCGGGATAAAAGGATGGAAGAAATCCTGAGCTCGTCTACAGAGCCTCTTCTGAAAATGGAACAAGACTTCATGGCCTCTTAATGAAATAATGTTGTGGCTCCATAGAGCTGACCTGCCCAATGCCCAAGCTACCAAACAAATATAGTTTGGAATAATGGAACTGCTATCTGCAATTGACAGAATTTCCAAACGCAAACCTTTATTTCCAGAACAGGAAGAACAGCAGGGCAGTGTCAATTCTCCTGCAGTACCCAAAATCGTGTAGGAAAGCAAGATTATCCCAGCAGGGATGTTTAACCATGGGAATTCTACTTGCTGCTACTGGGGCAAGACAAGGGAGGGCAAAAGGGACACAATGTTTGCTTTTTACTGAGTTCATGAGTGCCAGTAAACTTTCTATAAACAGCAAACTGAGCCCTAATACATAAATAATGTTGTCACAAGTCTAAACTTTCTCCGGGTGACCTGAGATGTGGCTGCCCCAGGGTCCCTGGAAGTGTTGAAGGCCAGGCTGGACAGGGCTTGGAGCAGCCTGGGACAGTGGAAGGTGTCCCTGCCCATGGAGGGCACGGAACTGGATGATATTTGAGGTCCCTTCTGACCAAACCCATTCCATGGTTCTAAACATACAGCTCATATAAAGCACTGAGACGTTCCAGAAAAATAAATTTAATTTTTTTAACAACATATACATATAAACATATACAACATATAACATTTAACAACATAAATGTATAAAACCACTGTTGAAACAAAGGTTTTGAGGTATTTTCTTTAAGGCACCTAAGGAGGAGAAAAAAAAAAAGAGAAGACTGTAAGACAAAATGCATTAAGATCTGGAACTGACCAAACAACTGTGACAGTAAGGACTTCAGTCCTATCACTGGAAGAATTTTACAGAAAGAGAAGGGAGAACAGCCTGGTTCCCTCTAAGCCCTTCTTCAGACTACTTTAGTAACAACATCAGCTGTCAGGAAGTTAAGAAACCAAACAGAAAACCTTAGCTATGCTTCTTTCCAACACTGCATTCTGAGCAGAAAGTTCCAAAAAATAACTCATCACTTAACTCACCATCAAATTCAAAAATAAAGGGTTTTTTTCCCAGTTAATCATTGCATACAAGGCTAGATTACGTATTGTTTCATGAAGAGGACAAGAACACAGCAATTCCATGTGTTAGTGTCACCCTGCTTACAGTTCTGCATTTGGAAGTCACCTGTAGTTTCCCTGCAGTTCTTCCACGTGCAGAAGGAAATTACTGAGTTGGATTTGTTAAAAGAACTTACTTGAATAGTTACTCTGCCTCTATTTCCTCTTCAGTGCTCTGAGAAATAGGGGGAATCATGGCTTCTCTGATCTCAAATGTTTCTATGATGTCCTGGTTAGAGATGACAGCAACGTGTCAGTCAGCAGAGATGAACTATTTCAATTTAATTACCACCAAGCAAGCATTAAAGCTTCTGATACTAAAGCACTGTTTCAAATTACTACATTTCTCCTGCACATTCTGAGTGAGGGACAAAAGAAAAGAGCTGCATGTGTGCTCCAAACTGCTTTTTGATTGATTACAGTGAGGAAACTGCATGAAGAACTTCTCCTCCAGAGACAAGTCTTGTACAGAAGGGAAGAAACAGCTTCCTTATTTACCCAATCCTTGTGTAAAAGAGTGAAGACAAGTCAGTGCACAGCTTCAAAGCAATTCAACTGACCAGGCTTCAGGAATCAAAGATGGAATCACTACCCCAATTCTCAGTTTTTTGCAGCTACCAACATCCCTTAGATCTGTGATTGTTCTGGCATCCATAAGGTCAAATGCAGTGTCAGAGGCTTAACTAAAACAGAGCTGATCCAAAGTATGAAGTGCTCTCCGTGGTACCTTCCACTCTCTCTGGTCCAGCCTTATGATGACCTGGTTCCGTGCTCCAGCTCTGCTCTCCTCCTCTCCTCCCCCGCTGGGTTTTGTGGGCTCTGATCAAAACACAGCATTTTTGGGATTTACACTTGTAAAGTCAGTTTCCACCAGGAACACAAAAGCTCCACAAAAATCAGCTAAATCCGATACATTCCACCCAGTTAAGTCTTTATCAGCAGCCTGTACCATGTACTGCTGGAGATATTTCCTTAGTCTCATGGCTTAAAAATCTAGGAACTAACTTTTAACAGAAGGAACCTAAGTATTTAATTCCTTACAAAATCCCACCAAAGTCCTATGCCCACTAATATCCTGTGGCAATGAAAGCCAACTTCATATGCAGGATGGCATTTCCCTTCCAACTGTTCTGAAGCTGCAGGAGTTCCCAACTCTGAGATAAGAAAGTTCTACACACAAAAATACCTTTCTTCAGCCAAGTGTAACAACGTTCATGTACTTCTTAGCAAAAATATAACTTCAAAATATAACTTATTAATAGAATTAAATTTATAAATCAGCATAATGGTCTTTTCCCATATATTGATATTTGAAAAGACTTGAAAATCCTTTCAGCTGCTCATAAAACCAATCCTGCCTTCAATTACATTCACTGCATATCCTCAGTTAAAAATATACCTAAAACTTTGTGAACACATAACATGTAATGTTACAGAAACCAATTAGAGTATTTTAAAGCTGGATTTTACCTATTATTGGCAACTCATCTTCATCCAGCTTTATTCTTGCAAGGCCATCCTAAACAACAGTGAGATTTAAAGTTTCATAACTTAGAGCTTTCCAGTTAGGATAATGCACTGAAATTTCATGTTTTAACTTATTATAGAATAATGTACAGGTACATATATTGATAAAGAATCTTCACTGGCATACCATATTAGAAAAAAAATAGTTTAATACAGCATTTATGCATAAATAATGCATATATATGCATATAGCACAATATGTAACTGTTAGATTATAAAAGTTTTGCTTAATTATTCTCTAAATATACTTGAGCTAACTCTTCATAATAACATTTCTATTCAATATAAAACCTGAATTAGTCAAAATATCCAGCTTTTGTCTTTTCCAGAATTAATTTTACTTGTTAGACAAACTAAGCCTAGTTTTGAAGTGCAAATCCATGGATTCAAAAAGAATGTAACACCTTGCACTAACACAGTTTTCTACAGCCTCCATAACTCCTCTATACTCTATGAGAACTTTTCTACATCTAAAATGTGAGCCAGAATCTTTTTTTGGTAAACATACTGACTGCAAAAATATCACTACTGTTTTGTTGGTAAATTGATTGCAGCACAAAAAAAGTCAGTCAACTCTGTTTCCTTTTTTATTCAATTACCAAAACATCACAAACTGTTTACAGAAAATAAATTAGTATTCCTCATATTTAAATCCTAATTCTTCAGTATCAAAGCCAGAAAAAAAAAACAAAAAACAACAAAACAGGTCAGTATTTCTAATTCTAGTGTCTAAAGTGATATTTTAAAAAGATGTCACGCCTTACCCTGATAAGGAAGGACACATGAAACATGTTTTCCACAGTGCGTGAAAACGAGTCCGGATCAATGACAAAATCAAAGAAGGAAATGGGTGTATTAGCTGGGGATGCAAAAATGGCTTTGTTAAAACAAACCAACAAAAAAACAAACAGGTGGTATACAGAGAGCTAACAGATGTAAATGCAAACTTAAGAGAGCCAGCACACCTTTCAAAAGCTAAAGGGATGTTTGTCAATTTAGTTACAATGCTGAATTCCCAGTTGCCTGCAAAAAGCATATGTTCTGTAAAGTATATTATTTTCTTCCATCTTTTCCCCCACAAAGATCCATATATTTGATGACTTGACTGCCATCTACAAATGGCAGTCTTTAATCAGAAGAGAGGATTTACATTTACTTTGCAGTCAAACAGCAGCTGATTAGGGTTCATAAAAAATACACAGTTGGTATATGTGCTTCAACAAAGATTTCTACTTGCAGACTTCACCTCATTTTGTCTCTGTGGTCATACCACTTTCAACTGCAGAAGACACAGAATACACATTTTCTCCAGTTAATGCTTAATTTAATCATACTTACGATCGTTCTCAAAATGAGTCTGCAGTATTCTCAAGATCCTCTCTACTTCTTTTTCTGTAGCTTCTTGATGAGACTCCTCCATTTTTTTTAACTGGGAAAAAGAAACAGAGATTCACCTCAAACAACTGTTGTTGAATTACCAGAACATGCAAAGAGCCTCTGTGACAGCCCGGGCCTAGAGAGGAAGGCCAGGTGTCACCACGGGATTTCGGGTGCCAAAGTCCCATTTGGCAGAGATAAAAAGGAGAGACGGGCACGATCTGGTGACCCCAAAAAGAACCACTTCATTAAGGAGCAAAACAACAAACAGCAAACTCAACTCAGTATGAGTCTTGCCAAAACAGGGGAGGGCCAGGGTGCTACAGTAACTTCTACAGGGTAGGATTAGGGCGGAGTCTGGGGGCAGGGAACCCATGGGGAGAGAGGATTAGGAATATGCAAAATCCTGCACCATAAAAGCATGGCGCAGTAATGGTGACAAGAGGAACAGAGAACTTTCTAGTCTAATTTACACAGGGAGCTGCCATGAGGCCTTGCAGGCAAGATTTCTCTCACCCTGACCAGGGGGATTTCTGCCCATGGCCTTAGCTCGAGGCTTTCTTCGACCCCAACAGGCCTCTTTTGAATGTGTAACATAAAAGTTGGTTTTTTCTCCATACATGCAACATAACAAACACACTTATACAACATGAGACAACTTGGAAGAGTTCTAGGTTTTAATTCCCATCTTACGATATCAGTCTGAGAGGCCATGGTTTGTATGTTTTTAGCCCATGTACAGCTGTACATTTACTTTTCAATAGCTCTAGGAGTTGGGTTACACAGTGCTGCAATCTGTGAGTTTCACGAAGATGATCATTTGGAACCCTTAAACCCTCCAGCTCCTCTTCTTCCCAGTTCAAACTATAACAAATCTTTTCTATCACTATTTAGATTGAGTAGGCTGTCTTTTAAAAGGCAACAATCAACCGTTTGCCTCTATATCCTGGCATTATCACAGCCTCAGCTTCCCTGTATCAACATGGATTATATCTGCAGTTTCAGAAGCCTCTTCCAGTATTCCCAGACTTTTGCTTTTCTGCCAGTGAATGACACAAAGAATAAGGAAACAGCACAAAAACCAGTGCTTATGTGATCCAATCAGCTTGCTGCCATTAACTACACTTCAGTGCAAATGCCACACCCTGTTAGACACTTTAAAGAAAAATGGAAACCATGCTAATATAAAGAAGTTTCTTTTTTGTTTCCTTTCAAAGCATCAGGCAACAGACCAGGTAAGCTCATCAGTTGAAAAATCAGTTTATAAAACCTATTTCTGAACGTAAAATTGGTCTGTAAATCCCATTTCCTTCCACTCAGTGAAATACTGCAGTCCACACAAAACAAATGAAGAAGTCTAATAATGGAGTTTGAATCCTTTAGTAGAAGCTCATAAGAGGCTGATGAGTATGTCTCCAATTCCAGCTGGACAGCTGTGAAGCCAACCAAAGATTGTTGGCAATAACAACCAAGGAGTGCTGGTAACCACACACTGAGAGAAACAACAGGCTATAGCTGGATAAGCCATATGAAGGTAGGGCAGCACTTTTCTGGGACAAACATCCCTGTTCTGGCTCCTGGAGATAAGCGTGGATCAAGTGTCTGTGGACCTTGGACGCTCCCTTCCCCTTATGGGTGGGATGTCACAAATACTGCACATTCATTGTCATTTGTAATAACTATGCCAGTACAAATGGTTAATAAACACAACACTTTACAAACCTGAGCAGGCATTGCCTGTTCTGCTTTTCCTCTGCTGGCTTTCTTCTGCCTCTCAATGCGTTGCTTTGGTACAGGAGGCTCAGACTTGAAAGATCCCAGCCTAACCAAAACACAAAGAACACATACATGCAAATCTGGTTTACACTTTATGCTTAGGAGTGGATGTCCTCAGGAAAGTGCAAAGTGATGAGTGATACCTAAAAGCTTCATCACATTTAGAGATTTCTGCAAGGAATCAGCCCCAAAAGTTGCTCCAGTATGTTGACAGCCCCATACCTTGTCAACACTCTGCTGTGACTTCAGATTAAACTCAATTCAAGCCAGGGCATCAAAGACAAGAATCAGTTAAGGCCATTACCTTGAGCTGCAGTACACACTATTTCCTTGAAGAAACTTTTATGTACTGAAAAGCTGGAAGAAACTTACATGTAGTGAAAAACAGGTGCTCTTTTGAAGTACTTGAGTGCTTCTTCTCCCATTTTCTTCCAGGCATCTCCAGGTAAAAAACCACCTGGATCATCCTCAGAGTCATCCGTTTCTTCAGTGCGATTTATACCCATGAAGGTTAGCTAAAAAAAACAAAAAAAACCCAAACAAACAAAAAAAAAGCTGCACTAAAAATTCACTTAGAGGTAAACCAGTAGATACATTCATAGTGAAACACTGTATTGTGGTGTTTGCATGATACATTAGTATTTGATACCACCACCTAAGAACTTTGATTTTCCTGAGGACACCATGAAAACATAAACACTCAAATTCACCCTTGTGTTCAGCAACCAATGAAAGCCATAGGTAAACAAAACTGCTTAGATTCCAACACATTTTCAGTGAGGTATGAAGTAGCAGAACATTACTTATATTGCACTTCAGAGCTCAGATGTCTCAGTTTTTGAACACTGCACATTCACAGGAAGCCCAGCCCCTCAAATATCACAGAACTTCTCTGGCCTATCCCTGCATCCACCAGTCCACACTAACCCAGGAAAAAAATTAAATTGAACTTCATGTTTCTTACAGACTTGAGCAAACACTCAAGATTCCTTGCTGAACTGCTGTAACATAAGGGAGCATTTTCAAGGAGCAAAAAAGCCAACAGCCTGCTAAAAAGCTGCTCTGATCCAACTCTTCCCCCCAGTGACAGTACAAAGAGACAAACTGTCCAGCCTGAAAGCATTCAAAGCATAAAGTCCCATTTCATGTCAGTGACACAAGGCCTCAAGAACTTTACCCAAAAACATAGAAACCAGTGAACAGGATAAAGAAACTACTTAGCTACTGAGAAACAACAGAACAGTGTCTGAAAAAAGAGCAGACCTTAAGAGCACAAACTGACTGAACCATGATAAAGCAGCAGCAGTGCAATAATGGGGGAGGTATCTGCATTTTAAGTCAGGTTTTCTCCTACTGCAAGTGCTGAATATGTCATTTAAGACAATTAACAACAGTAACCAGAAAGTTTATCAAAGAAATTCATAGGAAGAGCATTAAATTCCACCAGAACTACCGTGTACTGCCTGACAATCTGAGGCTTTATGGTTCTGTAACAAACAGGGCAAACCTTCAGCAGAAATGTTGGCAAATTCACAGCCTGGAACTTACCAAGTCTTCTGCAAATGCTGTCGAGTCAAATGCTGACATCTCTGAGTGTAACTCATTGGCCTTCTCCTTTCCTATATTGGATGCTAAAACTAGAAACTGGGCATCCAGTGCAGCCTCTCGGGCACGGCAAACTGTTACAGAAAAGATTTTATGGTAATCAATATGAAATTGTCACAAATATAATTATCAGATTCAGCATACGGACTATCCTGGCCTTAGTGCTTTGGAAATCCTTTTGTTGCAATGACCTCTAACACACTTACAAAATCCTTATAATGATATTTGCATCTTAAAAAAGGAAAGAATGACAAACCATGGAAAAGTAACACATGCTCTTGAACAACAACTGCATTTTTATCTACATGTTTTCCACCTTTCCAAGTGAAATGAACCCCTCTAAACTGATATTTTTTACGTGTATTACTGATATACATTGTTCCAGTGAATCAAAATAAAGCAAGGAGTTATTTCTAAGAGCAAATAAACTGTAATGACATTTATTTTCTCACATTAACTTATTCAATCAATCTTCAACTTAACATAGCTATTTTAAGCCATATAAAAATTCTGATAAAGCACTTGGACCTCAACTTCACTCTTGCCCTCTTTTGTTTGTAAGGCATCATCACCTCACTCTTGGCCAAGCACATCAATTAAAGACCACAAAATTTGTTTTACCTCCATCGAAAAGTGCATTGGCTTCTTCCAAAGCTTCTGTCAGCCTGTTGCTTTTGGAATTCAGCATGGCTTCTCGATTTTCTGTGGGAAAAGACACAAAGGAAATCCTGAATTACTTAAACATAGAAGCACTGAGAAACACTGTGCTTGTTTGATGCTGACTGGAGCCCAGGTGCCACCAAAGCTCCATCACTCCTCTCCTCAACTAGGCCAAGGAGAGAAAATAGAACAAAAAGCTCATGGGTCTAGATAAGGGAGACATCACTCACCAGTTTCCTCATGGGCAAAACAGGCTCAACTCGGGGAAATGAATGGAATTTCCATGAAAGAAACAAACCAGCCCCTAAAATGGTATGCTTGATCACTTCTGTAAACAGGCTGGATCACCCATAAACTGCACTGCAGCCCCTTGTAAAACAACTGCAGAAATTTACCAAGCACTCACAAAACAACTAATTCCACGTGTTGCTGAACTTGGCAGTGCTACTCACACAACCACGGCCACATTTTTGTGAAGAAAACAGCACAACTCCCTCAAATGCACATAAGAGAAGGACTCACACACCTGTCTGGAGAGATGCTAAAAACAACATTGCATTTTTTGGAAGCCCCAATAATAACTTTCTGGTCCAGGCACATCATGATACCTGCAGTTTCAAACTAAAGCTCAGACACCACAAAAGCAAAACGAAAGGATTCCGCTGCATCTCCAGGTCTAAAGCCGACTGTTCCCGTATACCAATGCAGGCACCACGTGTGTGTTAGTGCAGCTAAACCCCTCCTAACCTCGCTGTCCCAGGGCATGCAGGACAGGGACCCTCCACACGACAAGGGGCAATGGCCTCACACTGAAGGAGACTACGTTTAGGTATCAGGAAGAAATTGCTCCCTGTAAGGGTGGTGAGGCCCAAAGAAACTGTAGCTGCCCCATCCTGTCAGGCTGGACAGGGCTCGGAGCACCCTGGGGCGGCGGCAGGAACCCTCCCTGCCACGTCTGGAACGGATAACACCCGTAAGGTCCCTTCCAGCCAATCCATGATTTTGCGATTCCACGCTCCCTGGGAGTCCAACTTCGATGCAAGCACAAACCCAAAGAAAGCATCACTTTGCTCTGGGGAACCCGGAGTTGCCAGGAGCGCTCCCACAGTTCCTCACACGCCCAAGCACCGGCCGCCATCCCCGGAGGCCCCCTCGGCCGCCAGCCCGGACCCCGCCACCCGCAGCCAGCCCCGGCGCTCCCCGCGCCGCCTCCTCCTTACGCTGCACAATGGAGATGAGCTCCCGATACTGGCTTCGGATCATCCTGTTGTGCTCCCTGTCGTCGCCCTCGCCGATGTTCAGCTGCCGGAGCCGCTCGCCCGCCGCCTCCGCCGTGTTCTCCTGGGCGTGAGGCGGGCGCGAGCGGCGGGCCCCCGCGGGCCGGG
>VWYO01011282.1:8068-78799 GCA_013400275.1 Rhadina sibilatrix
CTTCTTGAGAGTTCCTTATATATAGGCTTCAGCTATTGACATCCAAGACCTTACAGGAAACATTTCAATATATAATTTGACTGAAGAAACAAAACAGTTGAGAAATTGCATGGTGCTCCATATTTTATTACTGAAGAAGTTGAAAACTGAAAGTGGGAAAACATCTCTTTTACTGTAAACAAATTATGTATTTTTTACCTAAAGCTTAAAAAGAAGTTTCATTTGTGTCTGCTTAGATATGAGAGGAGATGTGTCTCTGTCATACACTTTTCACTGACTTAGAGCTGTGATCTTTAATTTATGCTGGTTTCATGAAGATTAAAATTTGACCCTTTTCTTGTATTTGTTTATATAAGACATGAAAAATGACATGTTTTTCAAGTAATTAATAACTGAGAGACCAAACTAATAATAAGGAGCTTTTAAATTAAAATGTCAAGGAAGCTAACACAATATTTGATAAATTACTATGTTGTTTCTGAGGATTACATTTTAATGTCATTCTAATAGCTTGATTATAAAGAACAATTACTGCATTTAAAGTAGGTTGGGCAGAACATAACCAGACTCAGAACTAATTTTAAATTAACCTGGGTGTAACATCTCCAAAACTGAACTTAATTATTAGAACACGAGATTTTATTTTCTTCTTTTCTACCATATATCTACTAATGTAACTTCCTTTGATTTTTTAATGATTTCTTTTTTCCTCACTGTGCTTCCCAATATACTTGTAACCTTTCCCTTCTAGAAGTGTTTACTAATTACTTGACCACCTCTATGGAAATTAGTTAGAAAAACTGACAGTCATTGACACCTGATAAGTTCTTTTGCTGCAAAACAGAAATCCCTAAATTCCACACCCCTGCCCACAATCTTCCACCTATATTCCAAAGATGTAGGGAAGGATTAAAAGTAAGGTGAATGAAGCCCAAAAGTTAGAATGACCTGTTTTGTGAAGAACAAATTCTCTAGAAAATCTCTTCTAAATATTTTTCGTTCATTTTTTGTGGCAGGAAAACTTTTTTCCCTCACAACAAAAACTTAAGGAAACAGATTCTTTAAAATAGCCATAGGGCACGCAAAACAAAACACGGGATTTAAACCCCAGGAGCCATTTCATAAGACTGGTAAAGTTAAATCAATTTTTACTCACTTGCTGGCAGATTGAAACCAGTTCATTGGATTGTCTGTTCAGGACCCCAGAATTTCCCAAGTCTAAGGTCAACATTGATTTTTATTTCTATAGTTACCAAAATATTTTTATTTCTCAAAAAAATCCTTACTTTTCCAAATTATGTCTCCTATACTCATGAATACATAATTTCTTACTAGAAATTTGTGTCTGGAAAGAGAATCAGTGGATGGTAAGACTTGATTATGTTGTTAGACAGCATCTGTACTTTTGGAAAACACACTTGACTGTGTGATTTCATCTTTGTTGTCAGCTTTTAGGTTATCACTCATTTTAAACTAAAGATACTTTGGCAACAGGATGTTCACCATCTTTTGCAGTCAGGGTACACAAACCCTAGTTTAGTAAATACTCTTACCCATAGCCTTTTCCCCACCTAGAAACTTCCATCATCATGATGGACATTTATTGTTTCTAAATGTTTGCGAACAGTTTTATTTCTACCCCTTTCAGAGGTTGTTTTTCTAATTAAAAAAAAATAAATAAATAAAAATACTTGCTTCTTTTACCGTTTTGTCCAGATCCCTGGAGTTAAGTATTTTCTAAAATAAATTTTAACGGGGACAAAAGATAAATATTTGAATAGACAACCATGGAATGTAGTTCATCATGCTCTATATTTTGTGTAACCAGAGAGAGCAAATGAGAGCATTAAGTTTTTCATGTCTGAGATAACATGGGAAAAAATGAGTATGCTTTGGCTACAGCAAGCTGTGACATTCCTCTGTATTCCTCTTGTGAATCTGCCACCTAGGTTTCTCAGGAGGTCTCTCCCCAGACCATTTCCACCAAAACATCCGTGTGAGCGGGGACCTACTTCTGCCTCTTTATGCCTCTGGAGTGCATTGGATGCAGAGCTCAGGAAATTCCTTCAGCATTGTGTCTGGCAGAGCAGAGGAGCAGGAGGAAGCTGCTAGCATGGGGGAGGTGATAATTAGCTGAGGCAAGAGGGTGGCGGCCGCTGCCTCAGCCTGTGCAGTGGCATCCAGGGTGTGGAAGTGGTGAATGTTCATAACGGGGTGTTAGAAGGACCTCTGACATTGATGAATAATGTTAAATCAAATCAGAAAGGAGCAATACAGTAAAAATGAAGCCTAGTAGCTATTGGATATGTTAGGAGGAAGTTCTAGAATGAAACAGTCTAAGATTTTAAAGTGAGCCAAAACAAAGGCATGGCACAAAATTTAGCAAATCCTCCACTGGCAGCAAAATACCTCCTAACTCGAGACATCTAATGTTTATTTAGAAAGGGATGGAAAGCTATTTTGGTATATTTTGATGCTTCATGGCAGCTAAGAGTCCCTACTTATGCCTCTCTTTATGGTGTTGCTATAGAAAAAGAAGGGATTCTTGTTCCTTATAAATGGTAAGAAAATGAGGGTTTTTTTTTTCCACCAGAAATTTCAGCATTGCCAGTGTCTGTTTTAAAAATAATTAGGACCCACGTACCCACACAATGTTCACTTCTTATTTGCAAGAGGAAGTATTCATTAGGTCTCATAAATCAACTCTGCAAGTTATAGCAACTGGCAGAGTAACTGCACAACTATGAAATACAGTTATAAAAAGTACACCAGCTTCACCTAGGAGGCCTGCTTTTTGAAAGTAGCATATTTTTCTCAGACCCACAATTTCAGAATCTTTATTGATTTGTGTTCAGTCTTACCATTGCCGTTATTTCAGGTCAAAGATTTCCTTCATCAAATCTTGCACCAAGATTCAAAATCAAAAACAATTAAAATGTATTTTATATCTGCCCAATTGTGAAATACTGTACCTGGTAAAAAGCTTCAACTGCTGATCCTTCCATTACTGAGTTTTGGGCCTCATGTAATGGCTTTTGTGTCTCTCACATGAACCTATCTGTCACTAAATAAAAGGTAAAAGGAAGAAAATATAGGGGTACAGAGGCATAAAAATGATAAATGGAAAAGACTAATTGTGTAATTTAATTCATTTTTCTGCCATCTTGCTCTGAATCCTCAGTGCATTTGGTGATGCTTTGACCAGTCTAAATTAAAATGTCTTAGGCAATAAGGCAATTTGATCCTAGGTTCCCATAAGATAATAAATAATTCCCAGGGAAAGTAAACATTAACTGTTAGTCGGAGGACTATATTCTTGCATAGTTTGTGTTTGTATATATTTTCATTAACTTAGTTTACTATTGAAAAAAAAGAAAGAAAATGTTTCAACACCTTGGATACACAAGCATACTGCTACGGGTAACAATTTACATCTTCTCATTCATGTTAATTGTGTGAGTCCACTTTCTTAGCCTACTACAACAATAATTCAAATACACTCAGGTTGCTTATACTTCAGTACTGGTGCTTGAAATGAAGGGGTATTTATGAAAAACTTACTTTCAGGTAGGAGACATGCTCTAGGAGCCCACCCGGTATACATCAAACAAACACTGAGAGAATTTTACACCAGAGTAGAACTAATCTGTCATAGAGATATAAGCCTGCTAAACACTCTGAAATGCCCAGACTGAACTTCAGGACCTCACCACCAACTGTTTTCCCTTAATGCTGTTCTTTTATTATGCATTCCTTGTTACAGTAGAAATTGACTTAGACTGCCTTTTGTTCATTAAACAACATTGTGGCTCTTCATTCTTGCAACAGATTAAAATAATAAGTAGAAAAAATTACTAGAGATCATGAATAATTTGTCTGTGCATTTAAACTCTAAGATAATCCTAGACAACAGTCAATGATTTAGAACCAGGTTAATATTTAAGTACTATTTAAAGGAAATAAGGATTTTAATTGGAAATATTGCTCATTACACTATCAAGCACCAAGCAGCCTAAGTGGGACTACGGATGAATTTTGCTATGTTCTCTGATTTAAAAGATGGTTTGAATCAAGAGAAAACTGGTGCCCTGATAACAGAGATAGGACATGATGAATCATTAGAGTAACAAATCAAAGTAACATGTAGTACAATAAGTCATATGGAGTTGGGAATACATCACTCATTTATTAGAAAGTATTTACAATTTAAATGTTGAAGTCCATAAAGTAACTGTCATACTGTCAGAACATTAAAGGGTTACAAATACCAGGAAGCAATGATGTATTAAAATTCCACAGAGTACTACCAGATTTCTTTTTAATTAACTAATTAATTAAAAATACAAGGAAAATACTGCACTACTTCCTTAGGAAGTCACAATGTAATTAGTAGACCTGAACATGCTAATATAAATAAAACATCAGCTTGTTCTTATACAATTCCTTTCTCACTGTCAGCTGAAATACACCAGCTATTTTTCCAGATTTTATGGATATAACAACCTACTTCTCAACTTTGGAGAGTTATTAAGAGTGTATCTTGACCAAACTGGGTACCCTTATACAGCTTCTTAGGCAAAGCATTTCCAAACTCCTTTTCCTTAGGATGGTGAAGTCAATTTTTCAGTTCCAGTAATAGAATTCCACAGTGCATAGCACTGACCAGCTGGAAAATCAGATTGCAAAATCAGACTAATTCAAAGGAATTTGACAGATTAATTTCCTATCCCCAGAAAATTTTACATTGGTCCCCTGATGTTTGTTCATGCCAAATTTCAATCAGCCTCACAAATATTTATTTTATGGTATTATATCTTTTTTATGTGGACCCTCTAACCTCCCTTGCATATGACCACTGTGTTGTCTTCCATTCTGGATTTTTCCTTTTCCTAAACTTTTGCTGCACAAAAGTTCACAGCCAGATCTTTCTTTAAGCTGTAGATTATGTAGTATTACATGATCATTAGGACATCATACAGTCCTAATGTTCAAGATATCAGGCTTCTCCAATTGCTTTTCTTGTACAATCATTTTACATTTCTTCAGGATTTGTGACATAATACAGGACCTGTGACATAATACTGACTTCATTAGAGATAAATACTTATCACCTTGGAGTGATACAGATGAAATAATATCACATAATCTAGCATGATGTCTGTTTACGTGGGCTCAGTGATATTGTTCACAGGACCAACTGCAGTGCTTTCACCTTGACCCCCCTACTTTTGCAGTGTTTCTGGCATATTCTCCCACTTTGTTCATACTATATCTCCCTATCTGGTGCAGACAGAGAGCATTCAAATGGACCCTATGATTGGCAGCATTGTCCCCAGACAATGTCTAGTAAGAACCCTTAAACCCTTGTTTATATGTCTACTTGAAGATCATCCTGATTTTCAAGCTTGAGGAACCTTCAAGTTAAAGTCAGACAACTAAAGACAAATCAGCATAGGTGAAAGTGTGGAAGACAAGATTCGGCTACTGATCGCTACAGAAATTTCCTGAATGTGTAATTGGTGTCTCCATTTGCTGAGTAGTAAAGATAGAAGAAAAATGTTCAGCCAGTATGTCAAAGACTGAAATATTACAGTTTATGACTTAAACATCTTGATTAATGACTTTTGCCTTTTATAGCAAAACTATTACAAAAGCTGCAGAGAAGACCACCACACCCTGAACAGGATCCTGGCAGAGGCCCTGCACTGCTCATTGATGAAGACAAGATAAAGTAACAATTCAGGGCTGGGGGAGGAGAATTAAACTCACAGAGCACAAACTTAACACCTTAGGAGTGGAGACCACAGCCCCAGGGCCATCAGCTGCCCGGCCACACAGGCCCTGGCACCAAAGGGTCGGGGGAGAGAGGTTTTGGGTGTGTGGGGAAAAGGCCTCTGGGGAGAGCAGGGATTGCCTGTCCTCCGCCCTGCAGAGCTCAGCTGTGGGGCCCCTTTGCCTTGAGAGAATCTGCACCCACATGAAGGACACAGGGGTGTCATGGCCCCTCAAAGGTTCCCCCAGAGGAGTCCCCAGACCCTGTACCAGAGCACTGCAGCATGATGCAACAGGTCACAGTGTTGCAAGGGACAGTGTCAAACTGGATCCCTGAAAGGGAGGCACATGGACATTCCCACCTGCCCAAAACGTATATTCATCCACTGGATTATATAGTTTTTGGCGTGGCTTGGTGGTACGGCAGCCACAGGACATCCTCAAGACCAAATGGAGGAGAGCAACAAGATGTCATTGGGACCCTCAGAAGGGTTTCTACCTAACCCTGTTACTCTCTCCCTGTCCTGCCACCCCCCAAGCACTTTTCTTTCTCTATTTCTCTCTTTCTTTTATCTTTCTTTTGATGCCTTGGAGAGGCTGACCTGAAACACAGACTGTACAGAGCTAAAAAATAAAGTAGGTATTTATGGAAAGGCCTCCAGGATCTACCTTGGGCAGAACAGTAGCCTGACCAGGACTACACCCAAGGTGGACTAAGAATGGTCACAAAATGGCTGACTGGTCATGAGATCTTACATTTTTATAAGTTTTGGTCCATTTGTATATTGGGGTTTGATTGTCCAATTACAGCTTCAGGTTGTGAGGTCCCATCCTTCTTGTTTTCCTTCTTCAGTCCACTGCTGTTTGTGTTGTTGGGCTGAAATTTGTGCTTGGTCCTCAGCAGGAAAAGGATTTGTTTTGTCTACCTACTCTGTGAAAAGAGCTCACTAACACTTAATGTAAGCCTCAGAACAACACCCCTAAGCAGTACAGAATCTGAAAATATGAAAGCTAAAGCTTAAGGCATCACTTTCTCCTCACCTCTTTTACTATTAAATAAAATATATCAAATTTTTGGCACCAACATCTAACCTCATATGGTTTTAACCACATTTTTGAGTATATTTCAAGCCTTTCTGGGTCTGATCCATTTTGTTCACAGAGGTTTAGCTTTCTTTGATCTTCTGTGTTAAATCGTAACACAGCAAGAACATTTGTCCGGAGACTCCAAAAACTGCAGTAACATCTACACTTCTTCATCACCTCCCACATTGTCCTGTTTCATACACCTTACAGAGCCCTTCCATGAGGGAGCCTACGTCATGTACTACAGGCTCTGCTAGCTGGCAGTAGCTTTATATCAGTAAAATCATGAATCAGCTGCTTTAGCACAATTTAGCCTTCATTTCATTTCCCCTCATGCTTGAAAATAATGGGCAAAATACAAACCGTCTTGATAAGGAAATGGAAGTCGAACAAAAATCTGAGACTAGGCCACCTTCTTTTCTGGTAGTTAAGCATATATGACCTCGCACAACAGGGTAAAAGAAGTACATGTTTTGTAGCGTGTTAGACTATATGGATGTCACTTAGTTAAGTGCCCACTGAAATCTTCAACAGACTTTAACAAATTAATTCTCTTCCTTTCAATGAAGGATAAGTTTTTGTTACCTAATGCAAACAAGCATTTTATTGGCAGCATTAATAGCTCACATAAAGAAAAAAAAAATAAATGCTCCATATAAATGGCAATATGTGCACCAACTGGCAAAAAAATACAAGGTGGTGAAAGGGTAGCAAAGTGAATTACTGTAATACAACACCCAAAACACAGTCATTTATAACAAAGGCTATGTCAGTGCAAGACAACATTATCTGAGGCCTATAGATTTAAATCATTACAAATGAGCAGAAATAACTGTCAGAGCCTTATTGTGAGAGCTACACTGTAGATTTGTCAAATTCTTAGGTGAAACTGCCAAGTTAGGGTGTAAAATTTCAAACATATAGTGGTGTCTATGTGCTTTATAAAGTTGAAATAATTTACTGAAAATATTGATTTGTCTGACAAGTCTATAGAGAAAATCTATGCTACTTCTAAGTCACATAACATTGCTTCAACTAACTCTGAACAACCAGAAGGCTGGAGCAGACTATACTACTGATCTCTACATGGCATCAGACTGATACTACAGTGATCAGTCTTGTTTCCTGTGTCACTTTATTTACAAAGATCAAAAAGCTCTGATTATTTCTGCATGCCTTGTTGGAGCCTCATGCTCTGACTAGTGTTTCTTACCACAGGTAACACTGACATTGCACAGTGGAACTGTGTGTGAGTTCTCAGAAATGTTGAATTTGAGTGGTTTCAGGACAGGAATACAAGCAGGATTTCAAGGTCTGTTTTATATCTGGACTATAGTGAAATTCAGATTTTTCAAAACAAATTCCATAGCTCTCTTGCCATGAAAAAGTATGCCTTAGGATACCTAGTATACAAAATGTGAGCAATAAATTTGATAGTCAAGGAAAGTGCAAAACACACCTCTGAGACATACAGGAGATCAAACAAGCATGCTGTTGGTACTACCTCTCAAGCCCAGAGCTCTGCATTATTTGTATGAAAAGGAGCAGCTCCAAGATGAGTAACCGTAAGAGCTTAACACCATCATCAGCAACTTCAGCATTTGTCTAGGATCCAGAATCAGTAATCAGTCAGAGCAGTCTGTCCTGGCATAGTGATTTACGAGTTTCATGTTACATTTCATGGCTAACCTACACTAACAGTAGCAATGCTGAGGTTTTACTGATTGATTAGTGGAAAAATTAATTTAATTCATCTGAACTAATTCTGGATTCTATAAGGATACTTAAGGATAAATTGCAATCTCCCTCTTTTCCTTTCTCATTGTCTACTAACCACATCCCACTGACAATAAATAACTTGTTTCTCTTTATGTTAGCAGATAAGTTGGACTTCATGGCCTCTTCTTTACTATCTTCTTTTCTTCCCTACAGAGGAACCAGCTTTTATTTCTGTGCTGGTTTTGCATTAATTGACATTTGGTGAGGAGAGAAGCCACTCATGGAAGTGATTTTTCTAAGAAAAGCTGTGACAAAACCAATGACTAGTTTTAAATACTGACATCTTGTTAAACCAGTAGAAAGCTGAACACGCCTCTGTGAACACACATGTTAAAGAACAAAAAAAAAAAAAAATTCCAGGAAAGCTCTCTTTTCTTCCAGACTGGGAAGAGGTGGCGTGGGTGGGGCCAGCCTCGCTCCGCTGCATGGCCCGTGGGCCTGGCAAGGCCAGGCCAGGCCTGCCACTGCTACAGCATGGGAAGAGAGGAGAAAGAGCCCTGTCCTGGCTGGATCAGAGCTGTTAGCCACCAGGCCCCGGCTGCTGCCGGGCAGAGGAAGGGGAGCCCCAGCCATGTGGAGTGCAGCTTAGCCGCTTCCCCCCGCCACAGCGGGTCTTCTGAGGAATCCTCTACTGTAGACAGCTCTGGCTGCCACTACCGAGTCATCTTGCCAAGGGGGTGTCCCAGCATGGCAAGAGATCATGCAGCCAAGACCAGGGGTGGCTCTGTAGCCATACAGAGTAGTCCCAATGTTAAAATTGAATGCAGCCAGAGCCCCTGACATCTGGGCACAGCCCCAGCACAGCCTGAATCTGCCACCAACCATCATGATCTCCACAGGCCCCAGGGAAGATACTAACTCTCTCCTTGCAAAGATGAAACTTGCAAAGTACTAATCCTCTCTTAAGTGAGATAAAATGATAGGGTGAAGACATGTAGAGAGACAATATGAAGACATTACAGTCAGTGAAGGAGGAGTCAAGTCCTAGATGAGAAGAGAAAGAGAAGATGTCCCGGTTTTGAAATTCTTTTGTCATGCCATAGCCATAGACTGTGATCTACTAGAATATCCCTTTAATTCATGGAAGACATGTATGGGAAGAGGAAGAGTGTTCAAATTACAGATATGAGCAAAGGCATTTGTGTTGAATTAAGTAAATGTTGAAGCTGCTCATGAGAAGCTTCAACAGAGAAAGAGAGAGATGAGATCATGAAGACCTGCTCCCAAGGAGAGAAAAAGAAATCTCTGTTCCTAGAAATAAAAATGACCTCAGAGAGAGATGAAGAAAATCTTTGCTTCTAAACAGCTCATCTTTAAAATAGTACCCCATGAGTTTACATGGCCCATAAATGCAGCTGTGGAAAGGCTGCGTGAAATGGAAAGGACTTCACAAATGCAGATTCCCAGGTGGCTGGTATTTGTGAAAATTGAAGCCACAAGGGAACTGTTTTTCTTGTAAAGAAATTTCCATGACGTAACAAAAGAGACTCCTCTCACTAAAAAAAAATTATAAAAGACTGTTTTAGAGGTAGTACAGTGACCTAAGTTCTAAGTTTTATCTCTATACCTTGTCAGTGAGAAGGGAAAGAAGTTGTGGGGGGGGAGAAGTGCTTTGAAAGTTTCATTCTAATTCTTATTAATTTTTTCCCTCTTGTAGTTAGGTTAATAAACCTTTCTTTATACCCTTTAAAGTTTTAGCTTGCTTTGCTTTTTCTCATAATCCTATCTCACAACAGAAAAAGTAAATAATTTTAGTGTGCATTCAACCCAACACAACTTCTTGTGATCTCACCAGGGTTTATCTATTTAAACTTAGAAAATGTTAAAATGAACTAATATCTTTTAGTGAAATTTCCTTAACTGCGAGAAGTTTAAAAAAGGAATTCATCCAGAGCTGTCTTAGAAACAATGTTACTACTGCTTTGATCAGAAGCATTTGGCATGAAATTAAGCAGTGAATTAAAGACATTTTCTGGAGAACACAAAGGTTGTCATAAGCATAGGGTACTGAATTTCAAAAACAAAAGAAAGAAATTACCAGAAGGACAGAAAAAGAGAAGATGGCTGTCTTTGGTTATGGAACCAAAAATATGTATTCTATTTCATCTGCTGAAAGCGGTTGGGGAGATGTTTTTCTTTTTCTCTTGTAACTCTGGGAGGAGGGGGGGCAGATGCCTTTTTTAATGGGCTAACTGTTAAAACCAGGTGGGGCAGTGTTTCTTATCTCTTTTCACAATNGGGTGAGGGGTTTACATTCTCCATTCCAAGGGAAACTCCAGCTTTCCCTGGCAGATACCTGTCTTTCCAAGCCAAGACAATGGCACAAAAGGCATGTTGTCAACTTGAGATCTAATTAAAATTTCTGTCATAAGTGAACCTTATATGTTGCAAAAAATAAGAGAAGAACTAGGTGAGTGCATGAATCAATTAGAAAGTTGTAATGAGCATTGTACTTCTCTGGAAAAGATGAAAGTGAGTCTAGATTCTAGTTGTTATATCCAAACAAAATAAGGAAGCATACAAGGAACTAATACTCAGCTGGAATGTGACATGCAGTTCTCATTGCTTGTGTTCAATGAGACCACAGAAAAAGGTCTTGATATGTCCTATCAAGAGAATGAGTATGAGAACAGTCTAAAGTCCTTAAAGGCTGTAATATCAAAACAAGAAAGGAGAGGGGAGGGGATTTCAACTCTACATAGCTTGAAGACAAGAGAAGGATACTCATCTATTGAATACTTTTAGATTTTAGATTAAAAGAAAACTCACAGTACTTGGCACAGAAAATTCTGGAGCAAGCTTTCACTTGCTCCAGGAAATACCCGGAGTAAGAAACGTAATTAACTTCAAGGTGGAACTTGCCAAACTACCAAAAGGTTATGTGCAGTCAGGTTGCCAATAAAACCTGAGAGCAGAAGGTCTGTCACTGTTTGCTCTGCCTTTGTCGGAGTAACCTTATTTGCTCGTGTTTTTCTGTTCACCCAGGAGTACCACTGGAGGAAGGAAGAATCTGTCCAAGAAATGGAAGTGCTAAGTTCTGTAGCAAATTATATATGCTATGTTTCAGCTTGCTGGTGGTCAGATTCCTGCACTATTGACTGTATTAACAGCTTAGCTGGAATCCTGTCATGTAGTCTACCAGGTGCTTTTACAGACCAACACTTCAAAAGGAGTGAAAAAGAGGTCTATTTATCTGTCAGTCACTCAGTAGCACAAACGTGAGGCAAGATGTGTTATTCAACATGTTCCTGTCAGATCTATCCTTTTTCTTGGAGGGGACAGTGCTGAATTCTTGCAAGTCATATGGAAGTTATGCTACAGTGATCCACACTTGTCAAAGAGTAACGGTTTCTCCAGAGCCAAGTTATGACATCAGTGGCACCTGCCAAAATTTATAGCACAGATCAAACGTGGCATTCAGAGTTTGCTCCCTGTAACTGTCTGGTCATTCCTCGTGGTGTGTTGCAGACTTCACAAAATGAGACTGTGTGTTTCGGTTTTTTCCCCCCGCCATTAAGCTAATTCATAATAGCAGATGTCGTCACTCCCAAATAAAAATGAGTGACGGATGAATAGATTTCATCAGTTATTCCTGGCAGTTGGAGTTCTCTTGAAAAGGGGAACCCAGGGCTAAAACTGACATGATTCACTAATCAGTCAAGAAAACCATACTTTGACAGAAGAGGAAGCTACTATACAATCAAAGTAAGCATTTATATTCTTGTATTTTGGCCAAAATAAGATTTTCTCTTCCTGTCTTGATTATTAAACCTGCCTAGATATATATGGGTAGACATTAATTTTATGTTCTGTTAAATCATGCAAATTTGGACAATGTTTTCTTCTTGTTCCCTCCATGACCTAGAATTCTGTATATTTCAGTATACCTTTATGAAAATTATTCTGATCCTATGTGATTTATAAAACATAAGAGGTATCCTTCCATTGTTTCATTTTACTCTAATCATAATTTCAGTTACTAAGCTATTATTTGTTACTATTTTTTTTTTTTTTTTTTTGGTATTACTAGAATTTCTGTATTACACACAATTCAATTGGAAGGAAAACCACCATAAAAAGAACATGTAAGGGGATATTAATCAAAATTGTGCATTCTATACATGTAATTAAAACTTTTCAGAGCTTTGAGCTTTCTTAAAAAGTTTTTTAAAGAGTATTGTTAGCGGGCTTTATACTGTACTGTAGTAGATACATAATTCTGGAAA
Source organism: Rhadina sibilatrix (assembly GCA_013400275.1). Lineage (NCBI taxonomy): Eukaryota > Metazoa > Chordata > Aves > Passeriformes > Phylloscopidae > Rhadina > Rhadina sibilatrix. Next base: position 20,932 of record VWYO01011282.1, read on the forward strand.
ACATTCCATGCTTAGGCAAACAAACCCTGGTGAAGGGCAAAAGGATATTAATTAGTGTCCTGACAAAGATAAACCAGCTCATGGTCATGATATGACCCAAGGGACTGAGTCTAGTTAAAGTCAAAGATAATCTTTCCATTGTTTACAATGGTCACCAAAAAAACCTCTGAAGTGACTGTGGAAATTCTTCCAGGAACATACTTATGTTCCATATTAAAATCAGCCGAATCATCACATTCATTGAAAGAGTTAAAATTAGACTCATCTCCAACTTCTAGAAAAGAAATATTTTTAAGATATATATATATATATATTCATCTAAAAATCATTCTTGTTAAAGATTATGTCTTTAAGCAAAAATTTTGGAAATAAACTTTGGAAATGTTCAAATACTTTTTTACATTATTGGTTAAAATGTTTTCTAGTAAGGAAAAAAGCATAAGGTGGTTTTCTTTTTGTTAGCCAAACCAATTATTATTTCAAGTATGCATAATTCAGACTAAAAATTTCTTTTTTTTTTTTCCAAATATGTTCAACAGTTCTACTGAATGTATTGAAATACTTCTCACTAAAAAGTAAAAGCACAAATATTTTGCCTACAAGTCTGTCTGTATAAAATACTGAATTTTTAAGGCAATGGCTAGCTTAAGACACATGTTAAATAGAAAGCTTGAAAAAAGGTAAGAAATGCCTCCTGGGACTTTGGAAAATATTTTCTTCTCCTGCTTGTTGATTTTACATAAAGGTAATTCAAAATAGCAATTTTGTTCAAAACATTGAGAGCCATTTCTGTCTCTTAAAATTTCTCCAGAAAAAACCCAAAGAAGAAATTACAAAATGTGCAGAATAGAAATTACTTGTATTGGATATTTTTTAAAACTCCTTTTTGTACTTCAGCAGAGGTAGACTAAGGCTACAATAATTCAAAATATGCAGACTAGGCAGGGCCTATGACCAGAGCATTTGGAAATCTACTAATTTAGCACTTTACCAAAGCACATTCAGATGCAGATCAGATTAAATGAGAGAAGGTTGCACCACTGGTTTTTGCCAGTGAAGAAAAGTTGTGCATATAATTTACAGCTAGAAGCAAAATTTCCTTTCCCTTGTATGGGATAGATCTGTCGAGGGAAAACTGCTCATCATCCACACTTCAAACTTCCTTTAACCTGCCTCTGGGACATGACCTCATGAGGAAAAGCAGAAGGGCAAGGTACCTCTTCCCTCTAGGGACCAGTGAGAGGACTCAATGAAATGGCTGAGTCAGGGGAGGTTTAGACTGGATTATCAGGAAAAGATTCTTCATCCACAGGGTGGTTGGGCACTGGAACAGGATCCGCAGGGAACTGGTCACAGCCTGACAGACTTCTAGAAACATTTGGACAATGCTCTCAGGCATATGGTGTGACTCTTGGGAATCTTTATGTTGTGCTGGGCCAGGGGTTGGACTCGATAATCTTTGTGGGTCCCTTCCAATTCAGCATATTCTGTGACTCTATGATTTTATGAGTTGAAAACTATGTATTATATATAGGTGCTATCTGTGTTTCATGAGTGATTTGCTGGTTTTACCGATTCCAGCATGGGCCTCTGATTTATGCTTTGATTATAAATGTAGGAGATTTTTCTTTCACAGTGTCATTAATTTTGCTTTTACAATTATTTCTTCTTGTGGACATTCTTCATAAATTAATAATATGTTAGCATATAAATTAATTTCTGTGAATGATGAATACTGTAAAACTCATGGTTTTGACAGTTGAGTTTCAGAGTTACCAAATGCATAATCCACTTTAACCAACATCTAATTTCATCCTTCTTTAAATGTTGTCTTATCAGCTTGGCTCTCTAAAGAAGCAGTAAGCTATACTTCATATGAGGAGGCAGGGCTGCAAAACCCATATAATCATAGTTCCTCCTTAGCTATCTTAGTTGAAGATTGAAGTTGAAGATTGAAGTTGATGATAAGGGACTCTGTCTTGCACCAATATTATGCAAATTTTAGTTACCCTTCATAGAAAATATAGAGCAGGAAGTCCTACAGCGTAAATTTTCTGTTCATAAATGATACCTACAATATTTCAGGTCTTCTGAAAGAATAATTTTAAATTAATAGAAATGCTTACTCTTGGTTATTTTACATTTGTATCTGTGGATAAAGGTGTTAAAACAACCTGCCATTAGGTTGACACCTCCCTCACTTTCCTTTAAAATCTCGGGAACAATGAACCTATTTTCTTTGCTCACTTTCCACCCAGACAAAACTGACTGTAAGAAAGTGTGGTTTTTATATTCAGGAAAAATCTAATTGTCCTACTTCTTACTGAGCTCTGAGTTGTCTGAGTGAAGGAATCAAGAACAACCTTGATGGCATTAAGTCCAGTTGTCAGTGTAAATCCAATTTATGTTATTGGTACATCCAAAAGAGAAAAAAATCACGCATCAACAAAACATGTTATCTAGAGCAATAATAAAGTTGGAGGTTTTTTGATACAAAGGGTTACTCTGTAACCAGAAATCCAAACCAAGCTCCTAGGAGGAATCTTTAAATTAGAAAAAAGAAATGGAGGTATTTCAGTGTACATGAACCCTAGTTTCTACCCTAGGTGTCATAATACCAGGCTCAAAAATAGGATGTGTTCACACATCATACCATGAAAGAGGCTAGCCAGCAAAGCGGACAGTAGAGTCGGTCTTCAGAAGTTTTACATCAAAAATCTGTCTTAGCAAGGACCACAGCAATACCACAGCAATGTGAAATATTAACTGTCACTGGCATTCCTAGGAACTAATACCAAATGGTCTTGCAAAAAAGACCCACAGACCTAACAGACTAAAACTTGCAGAAGTACCTCCATCTTTTGGGCAACTCTCTGATCATAGCATGTTCTTTTGAGTGGAGCAGCCAAAACTTAAGGCAGCCAAAACCCTCATGCAGCCCCTCAAAACCTAATCAGTTTTAACCTCAGGTAAAGACTGGAGACCCTCTTTGTACCATTTGGAGAACATCAACTAGAAGTTTAATAATCATAAAATTTTAATCTCTAATTAAAGGTTAATGTGTTATAATTCTTATATGAGGCAAAGTATAATAGGTTTTGGAGGGCACACTAATTCAGTTTGTCAGCAACTTGCACTTGGTTTCTGAGGCAATGGGATAATTATCTGTAGAGTGTCAAGTGGGCAGCTGCTAGTGACAGAAGAGCTTCTAAATGGTGCGAAGACCTCTGTGACCTGCTAGTCCAGGAATGATGAAATAATCAGATTCCATCACTCGCTGTAACAAGCTATTACCAGTGCACTTATTTTAACACTGCTCAAGGCCTATGGAATTGGGACGCAGATAGGGAATGTTCCAGTGCATCCATGACATGCATTTTTTTTTTTTTTTTTGCAAGATGAAGCCTTAAATAATAGTATTATTTTGGGGCCTCAGTGTGAGACAAAATATTATTAAGATTACCCATATACCCATTTTGACCATATTCATTGCCAAACACAACACACTTAGCAAAAGGTGTTAGTAGAACTGCTGTACCAACACCAATGCAACAATTCTTGCTATATCATGCTGTGCTACATCTACAACATCCCCAGTCCACATCAGGGGAAATACTAGAAAAATGCTGTTTGCCTCAGAGAAAAATATCTGGTTGTTTTGGCGATACTGCAGCTCTTGCTGACCTTGCTGTGAAGAGGACCAATTTTCTAACCTTTTGAGGTACTCCATCACACAGGAGGTTATACTACATGATCTAACCAGTTCACTTATCACTCCAGTTGGGCTGTACTGGTCTTTAAGCAACTGGACTTCTCAATGGAAAAATAATGTATCTCAAAGAGATTTTTCTTTTTGTTAAGAAGTTTTTCCATTCCAGCCAGACTTTGCACCAAGTTTGGCAATATTATTTGTTATTACTGATCTTTTTTAAAAAATTATTCCTTAAAATTTTGACAAATCTAAAATATTCAATTTAGGAAGATGCCCAGAACTTACTTATGTGTCCCTTTAGGGTACTAGGAGTTTCAAATACCGTATTTGATAGTAACATTTCAGAAATCAGCCTTAATTGTGTTGCATCTGACTGTCCTTTTCTTTTACTCTGATTTCCACTTTACAGCATACAAGGCAAAAGTTTCCTCAGATTGGGCTACTTTAGCATAGTCTTTGTTGTATTATCACGAATAGCTCCTAAAGTACGAAATCATCTAGGAAGAAGATTCACAAGCACGTATCAGGGTCTATGAGGCATTAATTCATCACTATTACAGAGTGGAGTGTTGGCAAAAGTATCTAATGATAACAGAATACAGATAAACACAAGAAAGCAAAAGGATTTATTTCACAGCAACCGTCAAATTAAGTGCTGATATAGTCATAAAAAACTCCAGAGTTTGGGTTTTTGGGGGTTTACTTTCTTGTATCCTCCCACTTCCTGGTGGGGCTTAGTGGAGGAGTCTGATTCTGGAAATAGGCAACAGAATTTAACTTTTCAAAGTACCATTACAATCTGATAGCCATCACAATTCAGTAATATCAGCAAGAATATTGGACATGATGTAAATTTTAATATGCATTTAGCAAGGACAAATTTGCCTATTTTCTGTTTTTTTTTTTTTTTTTTTAAATTTGGAATTGATCCCTGTATTTTAATGAGCTCTACTTTTAACAGTATTTAAGATTCATAATTCCCTTGCATATTTTGTGCATGACATCATTTGGAGTAGCAAAAGGAATCATTTAAGGAGCAATGCATTTCCCTGAGGTAAAACATCTATGATCTGTTTTCAGAATATGGGAGATAGAAAATAGGAAAGTCCTTCACATCCAATCTGAAGTCCAGTGACAATGGCACTATATTTGAAAGCATTTTTCACAAGTTCTTCTAAAATTGTTTAAAATCTCACACATACTGAGGCATCCACAATATTTCAGTGAACTGTGCCATGCACAGTCATTACTCAGTAGCAAAAATATAGTTATGCCATTCAACTGTCACCCAAGGCCTGTTCCAATGCCTTATATTTTGGTTCAAGGCAGACTAAGCACCAGTTACTTATTCTTTTCAGGTGACATACTTTATTTTAATAGCACTTCCTGAGAATGAAATTTCAAGGGGCTAAGTAACAGAGTATCTGCCTCAGGTCAGGCTGTTGACTTCTCTGACCTCCAAATTGCTTTTCAGAAAATGAGCAAGCACACGAACTTTAGACGCCACAGGATGGGTGGTCATGATGCGGAAGAGCTGAAGAACTTCTGGGAAAAGGTCATCCAAGAGCAAACTAAGCAACAAGAAGCTGAAGAGTCTAGGCTAAGCAAAAGTGCCCTGAACAAGTAAGTGGTATTTTTTTTCTTTTCCACAAGACAGCAAGGCATATAATCACGTGTTTTAAAATAAGGTAACCTGTTATTGTACTGCTTTATTCATAGCACAGATTGTGTTCTGGATCTTTGGCACTTTTCCTCTCACAGCTGCTTGTCTCATATTACCATGGCTCTTCTGCATGGAAACTCAGACACCCCTCACCCCTAAACCTCATGAGCATTCTTCAAAGGCTTTGGAGCATAGCCATGAAAAAATAAAGTACTTTGGAATTACGGCTTGTGACAGCCAGAAAATAGCAGGAATTTTACCTAGAACTGATACAGATACACAAATAAACAAAATAATATTACATTAAAGGGACAACCACCCACCTAATCTGTAGAATAAAAAACCCGTGGCACCTTTGTCATGCTTAATAGCCCTTCACATCATGTAAGCCTAAACGTAAAAACAACACGATGAGATTTCCCCATTCAATGGAAAAAGGTGTGGGGTTTTTGTTGTTTTGGGGGGTTGTTGTTTGTTTTGTTTTGTTTTGGGGGGAGGGCATTTACAAAGCAGTATAAAACAACAGGGATTGCCTAGAGAAAGCTATATAGCTGTATTATGGCACAGATACTCTGCACAAGTGTGGTGGACTGCTTCAAACATTTGTTTAACTTGTGGCAACTCAGAACTTTGCACCAGGGTCTTCTGCATACTAAGTGAATCCCCTGACTACTAATGGACAGAAAGAGAGGACAAGAAATACCATGTCTTGTGTGGTTTCCTTTTGTCCTTTCCTCCTGAAATAAACAATTGTTTTCCTGAATAAATTTTCTCAAAACTGGAATATTCACATAAACTAATTTGACCTCAACAAATTGGAAGGTGCTGCTAAAGAGCTGTTTCTTAGAAAAAATCCTAGGTACTTTTGTCTCCAGTGCCCAGGAAGTACTGTAATTTAGATACTTGGAAATCAAGATCTGGGCAGACCTTTTGTCTTGAAAAAGTCAGACGTGGACAATCTTGCTTCCAGTATCCTACTCCAGCTAGTCAGTAGTATTCTCAAATCCCAGTCACAAAATTGCTGGAGAAAAAACATATATGATAAAATCCAGGAAAGTGCTCAGCTTCACTGGAAACATTTATCACCCTGGTTCACAAAAGACACAAGAAGACAGTGTAACCAAAATGCAATTTGTGGTTTAGATAACACTTTTGACTTCACAAAGTTGAAAATGTCAAAAGCTTTTATAAGCTCTACTCTGAAAAGAAATGCAGAGAAAGAACCTTGAATATGTGTTAACTTACGTATTCAATATGTCTTAACTGACCCATCAGAACTGAAATAGACGCAAGAAAGTTCCTTCAAAGTCACTTGTCCAGTCAAAGCCCAGATTGTTCACAAAGTGTTCTATAATTTGGAAAAAAAAAAAAAAAAGGAAAAAAAAAAAAAAAAAGGTGATACTTTCAGGAGGTAATAGACACTTTCATTACAAAACATACATATCCACTACCTCATGTAAGAGGCACTTGGGAGAATGATACAGTTTTATATAAAGGGAAATGCTGCCTTCGTGACACGTAGGACACTGATGAGAAACACCAGTATTCTCAATGGCAAATTTTTCCTAACTCTCTGCATCTCTTTTTTGAGGCTTCTCTATATGCACAAAAGGATATTGAAGACTAGGTAGTTTAAAACACCAAACTCAGAATCTAAGATAACACAAGCACTCATGTGAAAGAGCTACTGCTGAGTTATTCTCAGATGAACTTGTTGGCTCCTGCTCTTTTCACCACACCAAATGTAATTTAAAACCCTATATATTCTATGATGCATTTGGCATTACCATATAATATCTAATCTTATAACATTGCTGGGTCAGGTATTTCACAATATTTCCTTCAGAAAACAACCCAGCCAACAATATCTTGCAGTGGTGCTTAGGGATTTTCTCTTCTGCTTTTACTATACTGATGTCTTGAAGCTATGTGGCTTCTCTTGCATGTGGCATCAATTCCTTTCATTAAATACATCTGAGTCTGCAAAATTGTTTTTGTTTTCTTTTTTACCCCAAAGGACATATTTTAACTCCAGCCTGCTCTTATCCACAGCATTTTACAGCAGAACTTGAGGGGCTGGGGGAAAAACTGTAACTTTTAATTTACGCATTGAATGACCTTACTGCATAGGCAGTACTCCTGTGTGGCTTTTAGAATACCCCAGAGGGAAAACCAGAGTTCTTCACAGTGACAGTATTTCAGCAGTTGTTTGACTCATTCGGAATCCAGCAATGTCAACCACTGATATTATCAGCACTACCCTTTTCTCCCCTGCATTCCCAATCCAGCAAGCTAGAGGGATGTGTAATTGGTAAATAAATACAGGACAAGTGCTCTGGTGATGAAAGAGAGGAAAGCTTCGACCCTGCTGAAAAGCCCTGGATACATTTGAGAGATTTGGCTCAATAACTGCTAAGCACTTGTACTCTCTTTGCAGACTTCGCCAGGAATGGACTCTGAGGCTGGAAGGTCGAGTAAGGCAGGTCCAGGCGCACATGAAAACACGGGAAGAACAAATGATGCCACCATCTATCGAGGCTCTCCCCTCACCAGATAAAACTGTTGCTTAAATTTACTGTGCAAGGGCCTGATTCTGACCTTCTGCATGCACCTATATACCAGCAGTTGCACTGCTGAATAAGCAGAAGGTCAGATTCTGCCCATTTTCCAAACTACTTGCTAGAGCTACTCTTAAAGTCCTATTGAAATTCAGTGCAAGAATAATGCCACAAGGGCGGGGGGAAAAAGCACAAAGGAATAGATGAGAAGCAGACAACTCTAATATTCCATGATATATTATTACTGTGATGTATCAGGATTCTCTTATGTAACTGCATTTCCAAGTGACAACAACATACTGCTAGGAAAGAGGGTGGTTTGTTTAATAGGAATAATACATTCAGACAGCTACATGCAAAATTGCACATTTCCATTTACACAGCTCACAGTCTGGCTTACTCTGAGCACACAGGCATAATGCAGACATAAGATGTTCTGTCTATCTTGGAGAGCCACAGTTGAGGGAGTTAAGGATTAGTCTGATCAGCTGGCCAGGAGGAGAAAAATACTCTTTAATGGAATGAGGGGGAAAAAAAACAAACAAACAAACAATCAATTTCCCTGGTCAACACATAAGAATATTTACAGATCTTAACAATTAAACAAACAGAAAAAGTACTTTGAGTCTCTTGGGGTATGTAGGACAAAGACTACTGAGTAGCCCTTATTGTAACCCTGTATGACAAATGTTAGAGTAGTAAGAGCAAGCCACAGTGAGAGTTTGAAATAGAAGACAGTGACACATAACAGCACAGAAATGTTTTGCTAAGTATCACTTGCCATACCTGACATGCACTAATCAAAACAATTTCTGTGTCTCTTCTGGGTTAGGTGCAATAAGTAAAGGAATAACTAAGCACAGGGTAATAACAGTGTGCCCTAATTACCTATATGTCTGTGTATCTAAATACTAGTCTCTTGGATTAAAATATTTATTTGTTTTCTCTTCAAATAATCTGTGGTATGCAAGAGAAGACTCACGAGCCTAAATAGCTATTTTTCTCTAACTGTATTGTGCCAGACAAAAATTCACTTTGAATCTATATTTATATTAAAGAAGTAGAATGGAATACATTTGATATATTTCAAAACAGAACAAAAATTAAACCATTTTGATTTCACAGAAATTATTTTTTATCCTTTTAAAACAATATGTAATTAAAACACAAAATTTTAACTAATGTTCTCACTTTTACAAAGTGAAATTCTGCCACAGGAAAAAAACAAGCTGTCACAAAAATGTTGTTATTCCACGGAGCATTAAAAAAAATTAAAAATGTATAAATTGTTGTTCTGTTATTGAAAACTGAAGGGATTGTAGTATCAGCTTCTTTTCATAAAAACTGACTCTAAAAGCATTCAATTGTTTCTTTCAGTGACTATTTTCCACTACAAAAGCAATGCTGAAAAAATAATAAAGTTGTAGCTGCTTTTGTCCTGCAAGACTGGTGTTTCTCTTCCGCTTCCACTTATTTCCCACTATTCTCTGAAAAGTTCTTTCTGTGACCCAGTATCCTCGTTTGGCCCAGGACAGAGTTGACTTTTCACAGTAGCTGTGAGGGATTGGAACCTAGAGCTCCATGGCCATGTCTGGGTGTTATTGTATACCACCTGGTGCCGTCTCTGGGGGTAGGAAATCCAAGATGTTTTTGGGAAGAGGGTGGGGGTGGCTTGGGGTGGAGGAAGAGTCTGGGTGGAGAACTCATTGGCCAGTGTTCATCGCCGTGGGGATGGGCACATTAGTCAGTAATTTTTGCACGTACATCACCCTCTCTTTGAGTATATTTGTTATTAGTATTGTTTTCCTATCTCATTACTGCTTCAGGTAAATTGTTCTTATTTCAAGATGCAATCTAAGCCTTTCATCTATCCCCAGAGGTTTGTGGTTCTCTTTTTAGTGGGAGTACTAAATTGAGGAATATCATTCCTAAAATATTACACCTAAGCTAAACATTTTATTTGGTGAGATAGATCAAATACAACCTGAACCAGCTGCCACTTACCAAAAAACTGGACAGTTTGCCTTACTGTAACCATTGCTAAAAGACACAGATGTGAGCTATTGAAATGGAGAAATGCCAGATTCTCCACTTCTGAAAACCAGATCTATTACATTTGTTAGCTTAACCATTGATTTTTGTAATGCCACCTGTGTCAGTGCAGCTTATCCATACTCCATGTCAGTGTGACAAGAGAAGACCCAAGAAAAGCTGGCTCAATAAGCATTTATTGTTCTTTTACACTTAATGTCAATGCTTTTATTTATTAGGAAGACTTCTATGGCACCCTTTCTGGTTGTTTATGAAGTCAGGTAAGATAGGAAAAGGACAACACAAGTAGATGTAACTCACACAAAGCAAATTTCAGCACTCCCCCAAAAACTTCCTTAGCTCTCTGAGTAGTTTTTCTGTAAGGCACTCTGAGGGCATCCAAGGATATATAAAAATCACTTCCACTACAAGAAATTGGCATCATATTAGCTACACACCAAAGGAGTGTTGTGGACATGGCTTGCCTTCACAAGTACATGGAACCTATTTCAGTTGTGAATGGATTTCTGATGCAGTAAAGAGTGTGCATATCACAAGTGTGAAAAACCAAAATGCTCCCACACTTAACAAAAAACATCTCTTTCTGCATTGCTCAAGTGCATATGCATTTAGTTGTGTGCTGTTCTAGCACACACTTTACATGATAGCAGTAACCTGACACCTCCATCGTGTTGGCCATCAGGTGTTTCTGTTCCCAAATGCAGATGTTCATCCAATTTTCACTGCTGCTTGCACATACACCCAGACTGAGACAGGTATCAGGTACTAGAAATAACAAAGTCTAGCAGTTGGATGTAGTCAGATGTGCTACCTGCAAATTGCAAAGCTGAAGGCAGACAGGAAGGTGGCAGATAATGTTTCATCATTTTGCTTTATTCACTGAATTGGTGACATTCAAGCCTGAACTTAGACATTTCATACATAAATGAAAATGTTAANTAGTTATTTGAGAAGAGAAACTAATTTCCCAGATTTTTTTCCTTAAGGTTTATTAATTTGCCTAATAGAAAATGAACTGAATGAATATTGAATATAATTATATGAATATACTGAATATAATGAGAATAATTGAATAATAATCTGCATAATCAGTACCATCCAGACCCTGCACCAGCAAGACATTACTATGCCTTACATCAAGCACATAAACCAGCCCTGATATTTGCTTAAGTCAGTAAACAACTAATTTTGTACAGGATAGGTCAGTGGCTAGTATTTTGGTCATGGGACTTTAACTTTTTGATATATGATGCAATAGATGTGGATCATGCACTTAAGCTGGCATACTGATGTCAGCTGTAGAGCACCCACTTAGCATGCCCAGATTTATGTGCATGACAGACATGGTGAGCACAATCTATACCCATTCACATTGTTGCTCTTTAAGCACTGTCTGATCCAGGAACCAGTGACTAATGCCTGAGAAACAGCAGTTTGCTTTCTTAAACCAACTCTGATCTGCAGCCAGTTGTTTAAGCCTGGCTTACTTAAACCAAGGCAATGTAAAGGGTGACTGTAAAACATGTTAATCTGCAGTCTGACTTCATTTAGACACCATGGTAAAACACTCACACAACCAGTTATAGGCAGGATGCAGCAACTCAACACCTGTCAGCTGCTCCACTTGAATTTGCACTTAAATTCAGAGCAGGAGAGACATTTTTTAAGCTAAACCCTTGACTGTCTGCATGTATCACATACTGTTTTGGAGCCAATTTAATGCATGCAAAACAGGTTTCTTTCTGAGGAACTAAAACCAGACCAAAAGCCATGTTCCAAGTGCAAATAAAAGGACCTTAGTCTCTAAGGATGTGAGACAAGCATTAGCTCTTCAGACAGTTTTGAGACACCTGCATAACACAGATATTTGGTCCAACTAACCAAATTAAATTGAGTCTGATGTAGCCCCTGAACCGTGTATAGTCTAATGCAGAGATGTCAGCAGCAGCCACTTTGATCTACTGAGCTGCTTGGTAATGTGCTCAGTCACCTGCTGATGTAGATGAGTATAACCCAACCGAAACAATATAGGTGGGATCAAAGCACAATAATATGTCTCATATAGATCTAAAGGTCGACCTCAGCTGAGCTCAGCAATGATAATTTAATTAGCCATGTAGATATGCTAGCATACACAACTATGCACAGTTTGGTCAACTCACCCACTGGAGCTGTATGTGATAGAATAGAGCCTCCCTCCACAAAACTCAGAATAGATCTGGCTTCTGAAACCATAAAACAGTATGTGTGCTTCATTTCTACAGTTAAATGATAGGAATATAAGGATAATTACCAACTTTGTAGACCAAATGTTCCTACTAATTACAAACTGCCTGGGTCCTGAGGGATGCTGTTCTCTACATTTCCTAATAAACAGCACTTANCGGTTCAAGTTGAATTGTTATATTTTAAAAAAACTGTCTTATTCATATACATGGATGCCATATATAAAATATGTTATTCAGTGAGCATAATCTGTTAGGAAAGTAGCTCACTTCAACTGAATACAGCATTTTTTTAACTCCTGTGTCCCTAGTTCCTGTATATTTCCAAGGATGGCTGCGGGCGGAGGGGGCGGCAGGGGGCTCTGGCTGTGGCTGGGTTGTGCCGTGTCCGCGCCGTGTTCCCCGTGCCCTGAGGGCGCTGCGGGAGCGGCTGCNTCTGCAGCCAGTTGTTTAAGCCTGGCTTACTTAAACCAAGGCAATGTAAAGGGTGACTGTAAAACATGTTAATCTGCAGTCTGACTTCATTTAGACACCATGGTAAAACACTCACACAACCAGTTATAGGCAGGATGCAGCAACTCAACACCTGTCAGCTGCTCCACTTGAATTTGCACTTAAATTCAGAGCAGGAGAGACATTTTTTAAGCTAAACCCTTGACTGTCTGCATGTATCACATACTGTTTTGGAGCCAATTTAATGCATGCAAAACAGGTTTCTTTCTGAGGAACTAAAACCAGACCAAAAGCCATGTTCCAAGTGCAAATAAAAGGACCTTAGTCTCTAAGGATGTGAGACAAGCATTAGCTCTTCAGACAGTTTTGAGACACCTGCATAACACAGATATTTGGTCCAACTAACCAAATTAAATTGAGTCTGATGTAGCCCCTGAACCGTGTATAGTCTAATGCAGAGATGTCAGCAGCAGCCACTTTGATCTACTGAGCTGCTTGGTAATGTGCTCAGTCACCTGCTGATGTAGATGAGTATAACCCAACCGAAACAATATAGGTGGGATCAAAGCACAATAATATGTCTCATATAGATCTAAAGGTCGACCTCAGCTGAGCTCAGCAATGATAATTTAATTAGCCATGTAGATATGCTAGCATACACAACTATGCACAGTTTGGTCAACTCACCCACTGGAGCTGTATGTGATAGAATAGAGCCTCCCTCCACAAAACTCAGAATAGATCTGGCTTCTGAAACCATAAAACAGTATGTGTGCTTCATTTCTACAGTTAAATGATAGGAATATAAGGATAATTACCAACTTTGTAGACCAAATGTTCCTACTAATTACAAACTGCCTGGGGCCTGAGGGATGCTGTTCTCTACATTTCCTAATAAACAGCACTTAACTGCACCACAGCGTGAATAAGGAATAGTAAATCACACAAAAATACTTCTGGGTTGAAAAAGGCATCTGTAGATAAATATGAATGAACAAAAGAGTAGCTCTAGAAAGTCTTATACTTCCTGAGAATACTTCATGAATTAAATATTACTATATTATTTATTTCTTAACAAGAACGGGATCTATCTATCCCGGGATCTATCATCTATATAATGTTATACGTTTAAAACAAAACTGAATACAAAAAATTCAACAGTCAGGACAGACAATTCAAAACTCTACTTATTTTTCCCAACTCTTTCAGCTGTCCATATTTCTTTGTGTGTTATTTAGTGGCTAGTGTTCTAAACATATTTCAAGCTACAATGGACAGAAAGCAGGAAAAATTCAAGCTCCAAAAATGACAGGCTGACAAACAGACTGAAAAAGGAGTATACTACCAGGGAAGCCAAACTTAACAGTGGGTCATCATGTGCTACCTCCACAATTAGCTGCCCTTGTCTCAAATACACTCCCTTAAACAAACTAATATCCTACTAGCATCTAATGGAATCTGAGAGACTACTAGTAGGCAGTGCCAGAGTTCAGACTCAATGATATGACTTCAGTGGTTTATAATCAGGGTCACTGGTTTTTTTTCCATAGCAAATGGCAGAAGCATCAAAGAGAGCTACGGTACTTATGGTACTCAAAAAAANAAAAAAAAAAAAAAAAAAAAAAAAAAAAAAAAAAAAAAAAAAAAAAAAAAAAAAAAACCCACCCAAAAAATGCAGTAGCAAATCTGAATGTAATATATTTATATTTGGTTTGGCTATTTGGCCAATTCTTAAACAAGTAGTCTCTTTGGGTTAGATTTCCACTATGACTGTACTGCATGCCCAACATAAACATTGGTGCCATTTCATCAGAACTGTGACTTCACAGTGTATGTTGATGACTCTGCCATAGGGAAGAGTCAAAAAAAAATTTGAATTAATACGGAAAAGTTTCTGATTCTATTTATTGGATTTAGTACCTAAATCAAAGGAATCATATCTGCAGAATACTGATATGAAAAGCAAAGTCTATATTGTCTCTTCATAAATAAGCAGAAGAAAATTATGTTTTCAAATAGAGTTTGCTATAGTTAGTGCTGTTTTTCTCCCTCTGATGTGCTATTCCATTTAACAACTGTATCATTATTGTTAAGGGTTTGAGGTTGCAGAACAGGATATAAATCTAATTAGGCAAGGAAAACACAACATTATGTTGGTGGTCAACAGTGTTATTTCTGAAAAACCTTTTGAAAAATTACCTGTGTTTTCTCTGATGTCTTAATTTTTTTTTTTCCAGCATGATGATGATTCCACTGCAGCTTCTCTTAGGGAAAATTTTTCTATAAGATTTTTATTGGTTCTTTTATGTATCCTAGTAAGTGAATAAATTGACAAAATTGTTCATTTTTACACATAAAAGATTTCAAAAATAGTGTTGTCTCATTAATTACTGGATATCATTGCAGCAGAGTTTCTGTTAGAGTTCAGTTAATGATCAAGTGCTAACTAATGAATCAATACTTTCTAGCTTTTGGATTGCACCTGAGTTTACTGATTTTGTTGATACTGCCTCAGTCATTAAATATGTATTTGTAATAATAAGACTAACAGTCACTGAAAATAAGTCCTACAAGCAATAAGTGCCATCTAATCTAAAATATCAGAAACAGCAGTTATTATCCACCATCTCAAATGAACACTTAATAACCTGGAACTAAATCCCTTCAGGCTCCATTTATGATATGTACACACTTCTGCTACAGAGATGAAAAATACTCAGTTTTCCCAGAACTAATGACCCCTCTATTATATGTACTAGAGAACTGTGGAATGAGTCTATCAACAAACTAACAGAGTGCACAGGTTTGAAAAATGTTATGCCTAAATCACAGGCAAATTTCAACACTTCCTACCTGTAAAAAGCCCCTTGGGAGCTATTTCAAACTTCTGTAGCATGTGTTGGGTGAAGACAATTTCTGTACATGCTTTGTTTAATTTTGGTTAAACCCTTGTCCACTACAGTTAATAAGGAGCAATACCTAGAAGTAATTAATATGTAACACTTCACTATGTTCAGATAAAATGCTATTGGGTGTTTTATTGCTTTAATTGGTGGATGCAGTTAAAAATATCCCTTTATCTTAAAAGCAAAAGGGTTTTATTTTTATTACAGGTCACCTTTGAAGAACATCTCAAAGTAGGTTCAGATATATCTCACAGTTTTAATGCAGAGATTTTGACAGCACTCTGTTAATGTTTTACTACAAAGATTAGGGATGCAGAAAATAAGTATACCTTGAACTACTTTAGCTGCTATTTTTATAGTTTAACTTGAGCACTACTTTTACATAGTCTGGAATCACCAGGGAACACAGCAGGTCCTGACAATAAGAATAACATTTCTCCCAGCAACTTAGTTTTAAAAAATACAATACTGACTAGCCCAAGTACCGCTAGATTTGAGTTATATTTTCAACAAAAAACAATAAATTTGATCAGCTACACTGCCTAGTTCCATCTGTGCTATCTTTTCTTTGAGGTATTTTCTTATTTGGAATCGCTGGCACTTCGCTTTTAAAGGCTACCATTCAAGTGCAAATTCTTCTGGCTGACAGTCCTGGACTAGCCTAAAGAAAATCCAGTACTTCTTCTGGCAAGTGGGAAACAAGAATGCAGGGTAGGCTGCAGGACCTACGAACAGAGGAGTCTAGGGGTTTTTATGTTGTCAAAAACAAAACCAAAATTTGAGTTGGGAAAAATATGGATTTCTAGCATGAATTCTAATCAACTCTGTTGAATTCTAGACAGGCTGCAGGACCTTTGTTCTGGTCTAGCATGTAATTTCTACTGTTCCTCTTCCCCAAGCTGTACCTCCTAGGCTGCAGAGCAATTCCTGACTTGTGCATGTATTTTCTTGCATAACAACAAAATTCTACTTGGATGACTTTATTCAGAAAATTATTTTTTAATCTTTGGAAACAAATAGAAATAAAAGTAATCAATAATATTTTTGATGCTCCAAATTACTCCAGATTAACGTGTTGATTAAAATGTAAACCAAATTAAACACATACATTGACTTTTGCAACAACAAACGTTGTTGTTCTAGTGGCAGCATTAAATCATCTCGGGTTTGGGCTAGTTCACCCAAGATTAGGGTGGTTAAGTGTCCTTTGCCCTTTGAAAGCCCCAAGCTTTAAAAGCCCCAAAGCAGAAATGAAACAGAGTCTTCAAATATTCTTTTTTCAAGGATTTTCTCTTGTTTATTATATCTTATCTTGTCCCTTTTTCCCTGTGCCTGACCAAGGTCTGTCCAGCACCAGCATCAGGGGACGACTCCTTGCTCTGACAAAGGCTTGTCATCTTTTATACAGATAGTTACATATGTACTATTCACAATTACAAACCAATATATACATTTTATACTAAACAGGTTACTTCTACACTAACCCAATCCCTCTAAAGCTACTTTGTACCACTGTCACAGCAGAGGATGCAGATGAAGAAGAAGGAGAAGACCCCAGGGCACAACCCAGATTCCTCCATCTTGTCCCCATTCACCCCTATTCTAGAAACCCAAATGTGAAAACTATAATACTCTTTATTACACTTTGTGGCTTGTAATTCCTATCCCAATGTTGTAAATCTTTTCCATGGACTAAAGTCAAAGCCCTTGCCTTCCTGGGCTCTGTGCCAGGGTCTCCAACCCCCCTGTACAGATCCCAGACCTCCCTGTACAGGTTTTAAAACCCCCTGTACAGGTTTCTGACTGTCCAGAGTATCCAAAGGAATGCTCTGGACTCCAACAAAATCAGTTATAAATGAAACAATGAAAGCCTTCCTCATAGGGGACTGGAATTTTGGTTAAAGATATAAGGGTTTTGGTTCCAATGAGAAGTACGTGCAGACATACTATCTTAAATGCTTCAGCAATTCTAATCTCAATTTTAGGAAAATGTCAACTGCTACTGACCCATGTCAACACAGCGAGCATACTCTATCTCCTGGTCTCTTAATATCTGGTGTTTGGAACAATTGCATGTAACTGCTTCCCTGCTATGAAGGAATATATCAGAGAGCAACACCATGCTAGGGAATGTAAAGCACTGATTCAGCACATCCCCAGCAACCTCAGGCACACAGGTTCTAGGAAGCTCTAAACACAAAATAAATCTGCTTACAGAGCAAAAGATTTTAAAATATTCTTTTGGTTTGTTTTTTATTTATTTATGGGTGTATTTATGCAGGATATGGGGGTCTGTCAGAGGAGTAAGGACAAAGAAGGGGCATTTAAGTCCCTGGCAGTGGCAAGCTGAGCTTCTGCTCCCTCAGTCTGGAAACAAGTTTTGCATTTTCTTACAGGACCTGTTTTACACCTCTATTCTGTGTCACAGAGAGTGACTAGGGAGTATTGCAGGGTGTGCTCCATCTTCTCCAAAGGCTAAAGATCACTGTAAGAAGGCCATGTGAGATGGAAGACACACCGACAGCTGCCTCCACAGCTGATGCTCTGCTAGCAGGGCAGAGAGGCAAAGTGATCTCCTGGCCTCACTTTTCATAGCCTTCCCTAGCTACTTGAAGCTGCCTTTCTGTTATGGAGAGCAGCAGCAGCAGCCCACTCGGTCTGTAACTGGCAACATGGGAAAGGGCCCTGAGGGTGGGAATCTCTGTCACCCTGAAATGGCATTTGACTGGAGTTGCTTGAGAACCGCTGGCTGTTCTCATGTCAGTTCCAAATTCAACCATCTGCAACAGCACAACAGTCACAGGAAAAACCATGGTCTGTGCACGAGGCAATGTTTCTCTTCAGTGCTCCCTAGCAGCTCCATGACAGGAGAAGGAATGTCTAAGCAACAAAGAAATAGAAGATGGAAGCTGAAGTCAAGGCAAGATCTTTCAGTGCTAATTTTAAGTAAAATAGTCAAGTTATTAACTGCAAATATGACACTAATGCATTCCTCTAACACCAGCCAGACTTTTCCTGGGTGAGACTTCTGCTGGGTTAGGGAGATCTGGCCTACCCAGGACAAGCACCCTTGGCTGAGCACAGTAACATCAGATGAGTCAAACTGGGAATGAAACTGCAGCTGAGAAGAGGTATGTGCTGTCCTTCACATTCAGATTGGCTAATGCCACCCCTCACCAAGGGCAATCTGCTGCACCAAGCAATTTCCCTGCACTCATCATAAATTCACACAAAAAATGTATAACTCCTTAATTCTAGCTTTATGCTGCCAGTTGGGAACACGCAACCACGGTATGTTGCCTCCATGCTTCTTTCATTCAATGAGTCATGTGACCCAAGGATGAGCAGGCACCATGAAGCTATTATTTTCTGTCTGTAATTCTGGCAAGGCTTTGAAGGCTGACTGGGAGGACCAGGGATTCAAAACTCTGGGTCTTGCTCTGGCTACTTCTAGCAGCAAAGGAAATTCAGAAAATTCATAGATCAAGTTCTCCAACAAATCAGCAAGAAGCCCTGACTTTTATAAATTCTCTATTCACGGTCAGATTCTCAGAGTCCAGCATCAATGACCTCCAAGTCACACTATATGATGTAAATATCTCTGTCAGCTAGAAGAGAAAAGATGCCACACAATTGAGTAAAATAATAATTCATTGTCTATGGAGTTAGTGAGAATGCATGAAAAGAGAAAGAGGAACTGCCATTCTCAACAGAGAATGTTTCATGTTTCCTCTAGATAAAATTCAAAAGGTATTTTGAGATCCAATTTACAAGGAATTGAGATTTCAATAAAATTTGTGTCAAGGGAATAAGTAAAAGCAGAAAGCTACTCAGACAGAGCTAAAAGAGAAACTGTGAAGGAGGGTACTGACAACATTTAACATTTATTTGTCTCCAAAGAGAAGAAGCATCATTATAAGATTCAGCTCTGCAATTCTCACAGGGTAAAAGAGTTAAACACAATATAGTTCAGTTCCCAAAACTCAAGAGCTTGTTGCCTTGTTAGTTAGGGATAGGCTAATAAGCACAGGTAACCAAATTCATGCTTTAATTGGCATCTTTCCCCAACTGCCAGGAAATAGAGTGACATTACTTTACCTACTCCCTGAAGAAAGAATTTGTAGTATCATAATGCAAAACTCCCAGAACACGCATGGTATTATTTTTTGAGAAAATCCAAAAGACATCCTAAAGTTTCATGTTAAATGGTATTTGTGGAAATTCTGTATCTTAATAAACACCCCACCTTTCTTTTTACAGCACAATTATTTGTATACCTTAGATCTTCAATACAACTAAATGCAAGATATGCTTTCTGTTAAAAATTAGCTTTGTTTAGATGTCATAAAAATATAAATACATGTGAACAAAGTAAAATGTTGAGTAATAATTAATCAAAATATTATCTGTATATTCAGTATATTAAAAATAATTTATCAAGTATCAATATTAAATACAGCATATGATGAGTGAGAATATTTCAGCAATTATGCATATAGATTTTGCCCACTTAAGATTTCACACATCTATTCATAGCCAAACTAAAAGCTAAATATAGGTGGGTTTTGATGAATTCAAAGCAAAAGGAAAGCAAAGAGTCAGAATTCCTGCATAAATATGATATTTTTTTTTCAAGAAGTTAAAAATAAATGCTCTGTGGTTTAAAAATTGCTCTATGGATGGAACACAAGGTAGAAGTTTCAATTTTGGTGTTTTCTAGGGTTCCCACAGAGATGTTTTGGCAGATTTAGTACTGCAACATCTAATTGTTGGTACCAGTTTTCTGGCTCCCAGGAGGCTCCCAGCCCACCTAAGCATACAGGCACAATTTGGTGAGCCAGCCTAAGCCAAGAGTGAAGGTTTTACACTGAAATGTGAGTCCTTGACCTGGGAGAACTAAAGTACAGATGTAATTTCCATTCTGTCATGCTGGCTAGGAAATGCACTAACCTGCAGCTGGTAAGGAGAAATGGACAGGTGGGGATGGTAAGGTCCAAAACTCCTGCAGCTAAATACGACATAGCTAATCTGTTGGAGTCCTAAATCCTCAGCTGAAGCTGTCAGAGAGAGCTAGCCCGTGCAAACCACTCTGGTCAGAACCAGGGAAAAGTCAGCATTAGTCTATGCAGTCCAGTCAGCCACTTTTCAGAATTATTGAGGCAAGTAAATAATCCAAGGAGCCAAATCTTAATCCTTTTAGGATGGCAAAAGGATTAGAAAGGATGCAAAAGAGGAGTTAAAAATTTGAACCCTTCATCAGGAAGACGTAACTATTATAAATTCAGTTCTCTGCCTGACAAGTATGATATTGCTTTGATATCTGAAACTAGGCAATTATCAAATATGTAACATGATAAATAGCTGGATTTTTCAAAACCTCCTGATGCTGAAAGATGCTTTTTTGTTCATGAAAATTATCTGCTTTATAGTGCCTTTTGACGTGCTTGTTTTCTCTCCATATGAAACAAGAACAAGTGAACTGGAACAGAGGGAAGAGTGTCACAACTTTTGAAATCCAATCTGTCTTACCTTATATTGTTAATTTGGGGTGGAGAAAATTACATGGTTCAAATTACAATTAGGATTCCTCCTTAATTATTCCTTTCCTCCACAGCTCTTACATAGGACATATACCTTTTACAAAAACCTAAAAATAAAGAGTATTGCACAGTCCAGCTCTAGTATTGTTGACACTTGTTTTGACAAATTTATCAAAACAAATACAGACAGCAGAAAAAGGCAGTGAGGTTTTCTGACCAAACATCATTTGAACAGCATGGTAAAAGAGCAGCTGACAAAAAGGGAAGTCTTTCTACATGCAGTTAATGTTCAGAAAAGTTCTTTAGTATGTGCTTATAAACAGCTCTTCACAGTAAGACAATGCACAGTATTTGGTTTGCATACTTATGTTCCCATATCCCATCAAAACAAAAAACTATTCATTGAATATGGGGTAAAGCTCTCTGTGCTCCAGGTAAATATTTAGTGAAAGCAAGTCCTGTGCCATTTACTGCAAACATGAAACTAACTCTGTGCAATGAGTTAATACTACATCTTGCCAGATTTCAGCAAGTTTAGCTAAAAAAACCTTACTTTTGCCCTTCAGGAATTTTGGTTGCAACCTCCATTAACCATGTCAAAGTGCCTCAGGAAATGGAGTTAGGTGTTTGTTACTACACAACAAGTTAACTAAAATTGTGTTTTACTTTCAAATTGACAGATTTTGGGGATAATGAAGGATGAGTTGTTGCCCAGAATGACAGCCAAAATGTCTGAAATAGCACCCATTAATTAAGAAATCACCAAGACATTATCTTTAAAAAAATTTTGCTGCAGAAGATTGACTATCCTGAATAAAAATAAAGATCCCTGTGAAACACATACAGTACCAGCAGAATAACAAGCTTTCAGTCACAACGTTACTGCTGCTTAGCAGATCACGTTTTCTAGAATGAGGTGCCCCAGTCTTCTCAAATCTGAGTGACTCTATTCAGCACACTGAGTCACCAAATTTATGTCACATAAAGTGAAGAACATGCACTTGTTTTCTTGGCTAAACTAGATTTAGAGATGATTCAGTTATGGTGTTTCCCAAAGCTCTGCTATTCCCTGTGTCACAACAATGGATGGAAGATAAGTGCTACAAAGTAAAATCTCAGCTTCTATCAATTTAATGGAGTTTTGCCTTTGTGTTCAGTGTTGCCAGGATTTCTCCCCAGCTTCATTTGTCAGCCAGAGAATGGCAGTGAATTGGAGTCAGCTCAGCTGTAGGGGCAACCACACCATCGTGCTCAGAATATTTTGCCATTATTGTGCATTTAGGTAAATCTAGACTCATAATTACCTCTTGTACTCCTCTGTAAGCTGATCTCTTTCAACTCTATTCTTTCTGTTTTTCTCTCACTGGCATAAGCTCTTCTAAGGGGCAGAAGAGTTGTTGCTTTGTGGAATCAAACTCCAGTATATCAAGGACAGTAGAGCTATCTCCATGCCAGGCCCTCCAGACATCCTCGGTCAGGACTGTAGTAGTTTTGAGAGATAACTGGAGAGTACAAAATAAAATTGTCACAACATGTTTCACAGAATTTTATAAACAAACAATTTCAGGTTTTTTTCTCTCCTTTGTCTACTATTTCCCAGTTTACACCCTTAAACATATAATTTATAAACACAGAAAAATTTTGTATGACATCTAAAAAAATAATTACAGATCATTTTTTCATTATTTGCACAGACTTCTTGGCTTTTGCAAGAGTTCAGACTCAAACAGCATAAATTTATAGGAATTGTTGGAGTGCCACCTATTGGAAATAGACGTACAGATTAAATAGACCTTGGTTAACTGCATAAAATAATTATTTATAACCCAAATGTTGGTTTAACTAGATCAAGTTAAGAGGCTTTTAAATGCTTATAAATCATGTTCCAATAACCATAATTATGGTTAAATTTAGATCAGCTTGTATAGTAAAAAAAAATTAGCCTCTCCAAGGAGCAAAACACTAGAAAGTGGAAAATATTTATAGACCTGAACTATAAAATAGCAAATATGAGAGCAGATCTGCTAGAATAATCACCTGCCTAAAACCTGACTCACTTTACTAAGCTGTATATCCATGGCTGGTGTAAATAGTTTCATGCCAGATCCTGGTTTTCACTCTGCAGAGATATATGTAATCTTTAGGCTCACACAGTTCAGCTGTGTTTTAGACTCTGAATATAAATTATTAATTTTCCCTATGGAAAACTGTCATCTTGAGATAAAACAGCCTTACCTCCCATGGAAAACTTACAAATCAGTCTGAGGCAGTACAAGTAGTTTTAATAAAATGGTCTTCAGCTGTCATTTCTGTTCAGAAAACATTCAGGCAATGGCATAAGTGACTTCTCTCCTCTGTCTCCCATGAACAGATAAACTTGTGGATTTTTCCTCACTAGTTTCCCAGCAACATCTTCATCTTTTCTATTAAGTGAAAGTATGCTGATTTACACTTAAAATTGAAAGAGACTGCTCAAATACAGAAAGCAACTGAAAAATTTGGCCCAGTTTTGAACCATGAACTTGATTCTTGAGCTGTCTGCCCTCTGTCCTCCCCTATCACCCAGCAAGCAGCAGACTGGAAGGGCCATTGCCTGAAGAGCATCACTACTGAAATGCTAATACATCCATTTCATTTTCTCGTCTTGACTACTGCAGCTTCCTCCTCTGTGGCTTTATGAGTTCTCACACTAAAAGAAGCAAAGTGTTACCCAGCTGTTTTCTGTCCAAACATCCGAGCCTTGATGTCAGAGTCACACTATTCCTCTTACAAGTCCTTCTGTTAATTAGCACTGACCCTTGACCAGCTCATGGCAGCTTCTGTAGCAGCTCTTTTCATGGTTATGATTAAGAGAGAGCTACATAAACACAGAATGGTAGCTTTTATAGATTGCTCCAGGAAAAAAAACAAAACAGAAGAAACTGCAGTTAATCATACATGTTAGCATAGAGTAGAAAAAGAAATAAAAGACTGACATGGCACATAAACAAAGTAAAGCAAAATACGATGGGTACAAGCTATTTCATACACTCAGTCCTCAGAATTATTCCAGCCAGGATTTCAGTTTGCTTAGTTGTCCACGGTGGTATAAAATTTTCAACTCAAATTTTGGAGTTAGTAGTATTTTCCATTCATGCTGCTTATAAAACAGTATATATCTATACATTGATAGTATATAAATTGACAGGATCACTTTCAAAATCAGTTCCTAGTCTGTCTCACCTTAATTTCTAGCAGATGTCTGATACATAATTTCATTCTTTACAACTCCTCTTCTTTTCCTGGTAGCTCACATCATTCTGTGAGTGAACACGTTTTTATTCCTTGGTTTTATCTCTTCCTCCAGATCCCACAGAGTATGCTCCAGGCTTCTCTGTGGTTTATAAAAGACTTTTTCTCCTATAGCTTTCTCTTGAAACTTCAATCATTCTCTGCTCCCTCTTGAGACATGGCCTCACATGTAGCTTCCCTCCTTTAACAATCTTATTTTATTCTTCTGGGGACATATTTACAACAAAAGTTTAGGGGCATCAGAAGTAACATTTCTTTGGTGCAACAGCTGTAGACCCACATCTGATAATAATGACATGTCTCCTATGCCCACTGTAGTATCTGCACTTACATTGCTTACTAAGAAGAAGGAAATGTGAGGAGAATAAAAACACCACAAAACTCTCAGTGAAATAACCATGCCTGTTTCAGGTTCTGTGCCTTATTTCCAACTTAAGTGACTATGCCATAAGCCTTTTAGGTGAGAACTAGCAAGGGTAAGCACAGGAGCAATTGTCTGGCGCTAACAAAAGCCTTGGAAGTCTTATCTGTGGGCAGATTTTTGTGAGTACAGATCCTAGGCTCCTCCTACGCTTCTATTTCCTTCCAAGGATTTTTTTTTTCTTTGCAAATCTAGCCATAGGTGTAGGTGAACCTGGGTTTGTTCCCCTCTTGGTGTCTTCCAGACTGGCTGTAAAGACCTAGTCAGGAGGTCACAGTATTCTAAATATGCATATACTTAAAGCTAATTTTTGTAAATTTCTAAAATACTTGGTGAGGGAAGGGAAAAGAGTCTGCTGATTTTCTTTCTGCTGGACTGTGTGAAATGTAAGTTAAGTGAAGTTAATCTCTGTGTGGTTTAGATACTAGGACTCACACCAATGGGAAAAGAAAATTGAATATGCTAAATTTTATCTATAGTCTGGAAGAAATTACATCAACATGATCTTCAATTGTAGATAGCACATTCCAACCTCCTCTGATAATTTTCTCAGAAGATTTTTTAACTGTGTTTTGGAGTAGTACAGAAACAGGAGTTCAGCTGTGCCCATCAGCTAAAAGCAGCAAAGGTAGATTTAGCAGCTCTGTTGGCTAGGTTATACAAGAATTCTGTACAGTTAACATGGCAATTGTAGATAGAAAATAAATTAATAGACATATTTTTCATAAGCAATCAACATAGCTGAATGTAAACAAAAAAAAAAACCCACAAAAAAACCAAAAAAAAAACCAAAAAAAAATCCCAACAAAACAAGCAAACAAAAAAAAGTGAACATCTTTATTCTCACCAGCAACAAAAAGATCCAAAAACAAAACAAAACAAAAAAAAAACCACCAAAACCAAACCAAACAAAAAAAAACCCACAAACCAGAACAAACCAAAACAAAACTAAATGAAAACAAACCAAAGCACCTCAAACCACAAAAACCGAACAAGACATACCTCCACACCAAAAAAAAACCATACCAAAAAACTTAAGCTAAAAAAAAACCTACTGTAAGGCCTAAAGGCTTCTTCAGTCATTTGAGGATACCAATGTTCATTCACTTTAACATGAATAGGCATACTAAATGAATGAGGGGATTTATAATTTCCACACTAAGGCTCTCTCCCTTGTGATATAAATATCTGTAAAAAGCTCCCATGAGGTATGGCAAAAGATGCCTTTAACCTTTGCATACATAATTTCAGATCAGCTTAGCATCATTTTTCTGAGAATGAAACCATATGTCACCTAATGGCTCAGGGGACACACTGGCATATGGAGCCCTTCATGCTTTAACAGCTTGAATCCAACCCAGGTCCGTAACAACCAGTGCTGCTGGATCTGGAGGCTGTTGGGTCATCTGTGTGAAATGAGTTGGCCATCTCAGATCAGATCCTACTGCAAAGTTGTCCACCAGAACGTGACCACTGCAGATGGCTCAAACTTGCCCTTCTGTCAGTAGTATCAGTAAGTCAGCCAAAGATTAAATGAGCACTGTACATACAATGAGCTTTCACTTGATACAAGTCAGTCTCCCAAGCCAGGAAATAGAGAGTGGACATGCAGAGAACTGCCTTGGAGGAGGACCTTTGCAGTTCCTCAGCCAGCCATCTCCAGCTCCTTTGAGTTAGTGTTGCAACACCCACTCTCTCCAGGCTCTTCCCCCACACAGATTTAACCCATTAGATAGATCAGCTTTTACCACCTGCACTAGGGTTCCACACATGATGGTAGGTCCTTGAATAATGAAAAACCTTGCTGTCTTAAGTGAGGATTCAGACCTGTGAGAAATCTTTTGAAAAAGGAGAATGCAGAATTAAAGAGAGTCATGATGATGAGAGGTTAAAACCTGCAATAATTTTATGAAATAAAATAATTTTAATGAGGAAAACACTATATGGTAACAAACCACTTTCTTTGATGTGCATCTAGTACTATAAAATAATTAAATAATAATATAAACACATGCATTTCTATAGAGAATACTAAAGAACTGAGAAACAGAAATTTGAAAGCCTCCTAGGAAAATATTACCAGAGAGCATGTTCATAATTTTTAACAAAAGGGATTTTTATCAGTATGAAATGTGAGTTTTCTCTTTGCAGTACTAAAAAAATATTATATGTCTATATTATTGGTTCTCAATTAAGCTTCAAAAAGTATCATTTTTATTTTATTTCCTACTGGAAAATGTACAAAGACAGACATTTTAATGCATAGTATGACAGTAATGTACAGACGGGAAATTAAGCCAGGCAAATTAATTGGTAAGTTTTTGATTTTGATTAATCATTATCAATTGATTAATTGATAATGCAGCTCTTTATTCATTCTGTGGGAGCTGTATCAAGAAGGGGGCTGTAGGTGTTTACAAATAAAACAGAAACTGAGAGGTGATTTTCAGAACCGATCTGATCAGATTCTGATTATTTCTGATCAGATTGTATTCCATGTATTGCCAGGTAAAAAAAAAAAAGAGTTTACAGGAAAGCATTCATGTTAACAAGTACTTAGTTCGCTGATATAACAGCTCATGTATACCTATTTACATGGGTTTCTTCATTTCTCCTACAAGATCTCTTGGTGTTTTTTATTGTTGCAGCTCTGTGCAATAAATGTATATAACAGAAAGCAGCATACACAATTTACACATTTGCTATTTTTTTTGCTTTTGCAAATTATATTGTTATTTTAGAAAAGGCACCTATTATGTCAAGCACTATCCAGCTATCTGAGAATTCATACCCAGCTACAGAATAGAGGTTCATCTGATAAACATCAGCCATTGATACAAATTCTAGTCATGTTTTCTTCTAAAGTATTTGATTTCAGATTACTTATAAAACTATAGTATGTCATGTAATATGTATTACATTTACTTTTTCCTTTTCAAATGTTAACTTTTGTCTTGTATTTCTATTAAATATGGAGTTCAGATTTTTAAAGGTTTTTGCAAATGGAGTATGGACTACAGTTTCTTCCACTTCTATTTGCATTATCCTGATAACAAGGTGTTCTCTCAATTATAGAAAATGTAAAGCGCAGTTTAAAGCATATATTCATGGATTAATCTAAGATTAACTAAAAGAAAATTAATAACAATATGTCTGTTTATTATTATCCCACAATATGGAGTTTAAACAAAACAGTACTTTTTAACAGTTAGTTGGGTTGAGCACAGTAAGTGTACATATTTTTTCACAGGTACAGTAATGGTGAAATGGTTAAAAACAGACATTTGTTTCAGTAGGCTAAAGGGCCTATATGAACATCAGAAACAGAAAATGTATGATGTAATCAATTTTGGCATGAAGGACTGGGATTTTTCAGCCATGTGAAGTAAAATGGAATCAACATAGAGGCTGGCACTTTGTTGCAGAGCTGGTTATGTCTCTTTTGTACCTTCTGTTGTATCTCTTTTGTATTTGACTCTTCTTTTGTACTTTAAAATTAAAAAAAAAACCAAACAACTCAGCAGTTAGGTAAATGGTAGATAAAATGCACACATCTACCTTTAATTAAATAATTCACTGAACAGAAAAAGAACAGCATGTCATCCCTTCCTCAAAGATGGGATGGTTAAGCATTCAGGTTGACTCCTCCTGAATGGTCAGGCTCAACTACAAATTGTGCTTGAGCTATCTTTTCTCTGACAGGAATCTTACTATATCATGACATAATATACTTGTCCCTTTTCCTAAACCTTTAGCAGGATTTTCATTTCCCTTGGACTACAAAAATTCAACCATTTAACTTACATTTTAAATCTTTCTCACATGAGACCCACACACAGGCAGTAAAGAGTGGTGGAAGGGAATCAGGAAAGATGTCCTGAGTACAGATCAGACAGGTGGATGAGCCTGATGACATACTTAACTGCTCAGCTGGGGACATTTAATATCTTGCTAGGAGGGTCCCTGTGGGACAGCAAGCTAGAGTGAGCAGAGTGCCCTAACAGTAACAAGGCCAGGAGAGTCCTGGAATGTGTCAGCCAGAGGTAACAGTTTGAGGGCTGCCATTATTCCTCTTGGCGCTTGTCAGGCCTGGAATACATCTGGAATACTTCATCCTGTTTTTCAGCTCAAGAAGAACACTGAAGAAATGGGGAGGGCCCAACAAAGATTCACCAAGTTGATTCAAGGACTGATGAATATCATATAAAAAAAAAAAGACAAAATGTGATTTGCTCAGTCTAGACGAGGGAGAGCTCAGCAGAGACCTTATGACAGTATTCCACTAGCTAAGAGACAGATGCTGAGAAGATGAAATCACTCTTTACACAGGACTGCACAGGTGTCAGAAGACACAACATACACAAGTTGCTTCAGGGGAAATTCCATCTGGATATAGTAAAAACAGTACTTCACATGAGGACACAGTCCTGGGCAAACTGTTTGAGCAAGGCCAGACAACCTCCGGAAGTCCCATCTTGCCTCAACCATTCTTTGATTCTATGTCAACTAAACCATGGAAGTGGTGGAATCTTCCTCTCTGGAGGCACTGCAGACTCATCTAGATACAACCTTGCATAATATAATCCATGGCCTTGTTTTCAATACAAAGTTGGACAAGGTGATATCCAAGGGCTCCTTTCAATGTAAACTTTTCTGTAATGTCTGTAACATAGAATACAACATATCTATTTACTTATATTTTTAATTTCCTAGCAACAAATGAGAACAAAATTATTATAAAAGAAAGCAAGAAAGCAAGAAAGCAAGAAAGCAAGAAAGCAAGAAAGAAGCTATCTGAAGCAGAAATTTCAGGGACAAAAAGCATAATAAACCCATTTAGACTTGTTCAGATCCATTATTCCTGCTCAGTTCAGCACAGACCTATGACTGTGCAGCTGCTACCCTGCCTCACTATAGTCCAGAGGTTCATTTTTTTGCTGCAGGCAAGACACCAAACCAACCAGCAGATTGCTTCCATCACTGAGGTTGTGGCCAAAGTCTGGTTAGAATAGAAATAAGAAAATCAGTAATGTTCAAACCATAAATTTGCATTGAAAAATATAGCAATGTCAGTGTACTTCAAAATCATTTTAAGTGCCTCCAAAATGAAAAAAAATCTACCTATTTAGACTTTCACAGATGTAAACATCCTTATTTAAATAGGCATCCATTTCATTTTTGAAATTCACTTTTTATACTGATTGCTATAAAGGGCAAAACCTCTTGTGGGATTGCTGCTGAGTAAAGAGTGGTGTACTCATTGCTTTCTGGGAGTTTGAAAAGGATGCTAGGACAGGATACATGCCTATTAATTTATTTAG
The DNA here is from genome assembly GCA_013400275.1 of Rhadina sibilatrix. Lineage (NCBI taxonomy): Eukaryota > Metazoa > Chordata > Aves > Passeriformes > Phylloscopidae > Rhadina > Rhadina sibilatrix. The sequence goes on from VWYO01011282.1 coordinate 51,074, forward strand.
AATGTAATATCTGTTTAGATTGCAACCCTTGAGCAAAAACAATCACAAAGAGAATCAGCTACATTTTTGAAAATTATTACAGACTCTACCTTTTTAAAAAGCTTTTTATCAGTGAACAGCACTTCTTTCCTTCACCTCAAGGCCTTTTCCATTAAGAAATACCCTTTTCTAGTATAAAGTTACCTATTTCCAGTACTTCCATTACCTCACCTGTTAGTGTGGTACTTGCTTCTCCTCTTTGATGACCCTGAACTCAGTGTTGCATCCTTTTCCACATAGCTATATTTTTTCCCTTCTGTGATGACTAGTACCACACATGCTATTTCTCTTAGATTTCAAGTTTCCAGTCTGAGGAATAATCAAAAGAAATCACGGTTCTGACATGATTTAGCATAAAGAGCTCAAAACTAGTTAGAGTGCAACCCAGACAGTTTATTTTCTCTTTCCTCTCTGCTATTACATCTAGATATCCACTCACATTTATTTTGTTGCTTCCATAATTTTGTTATTCATCACACTTTCCGGTAAGTTTTCCAGACTAAAGATAAACCCATATTAAACATTATTTGCTGCGAATACTAACAGCTTGAAATACACCACTGATGTACACAGCTTGTTCCATCATTCTAAGTATGCCATAGATCAAGCTATCTACCTGTGATGGTGAGCATATTAAATCACTTGAAGCTCCATTTGCATGATCATCTTTCCAAACACTCTTGCTGTGGTGCTGACTCAAGCACTTTGAAAGGCTCACTCGAAATTACTGTTTAAAAAAAAGCTAACATTGTCTCACTGAGTATGCAGGAAATTAAATGTGTTAGCACTTATCCATTTGAAATTAGATTCAGCACATAACTGTCTAACATGAGTGCACCTAGCTATAGTTTACATTTGTCTCTCCAGTAAGCTTTTTAATCAAACGTAATTTAGTGTTAAGCGTATCGAAAAGCCTTTCATTAGCCATCGATGAGACTTGATTTATTCATATGCTGTGCAACATATGTTGCTGATGCAGTCATCTACCAAGTCTCCAATTTTACAATAAGCCTTTCAGTTTTGGGCTGAAATTTATGCAAAACAGAAGTGTTCAGTCCTTGGATCATCTTCAGGACCCTTCTCTGGACTCACATCAACAGGTCCTTGTCCTTCCTGTGTTGGGACCCCAGAGCTGGATGCAGGATTCCAGGTGGGGTCTCACCAGAGCAGAGCAGAGGGGCAGAATCCCCTCCCTCCCCTGCTGCACACGCTGCATCAGATGCAGCCCAGGAAACAATTGGATTTCTGGGCTGCAGGCTCACAATGATGGTTCATGCAGAGCTGCTCATCAACCAACACCCCCAGCTCCTTTTCCCAGGGCTCTCACAACACTTGTCCTTGTTGAACTTCACAAGATTTGCACAGACTCACCTTTCAGGGCTGTGAGGATCCCTCAGGATGACATCCCTTCCCTCCAGGATCAGGAAACTGCACCACACAGCTTGGTGTCTTCAGCAAAATTGCTGGAGCTGTTGCTCAACCCTACTGCCCATGCTGCTGACAAAGATGGTGAACAGGTGTTACTCACAGGCATTTCTTATAGCTCCCAGGTTCTACTGCTTATCAGCTGTGCACTTTTTAAAAAGTCACACTTACATTCCTCATATTTCAGCTACCCACCCACAGGCTGAAGAAAACCAAAACAAAATACCACAAACAATCTAAAAGCCACAAAGAAACAAACAAAAAAACCCCAACCCAATCTCATTTTGCCTAGTTAGGTTTAAGTCCTTCAGACCAAGTTTCTCAGACAGTAGGGCTGAAACCATACTATTGGATATCTATTGAAGTATGTAAGAATATTGTTTTAACTTTGTTGAAGTCAAAATTTCAACTTCCGTTTATATAGCAAGACTCAAAAAGGGTCACTTTTGCATGACCCAAAGAAAGTCAGGAAATGAGAATCATATTGCCAGTCTCATAGCACTATGCAAATAACTTGTGCTACCAGTCAGCTAGAAGCATGGATAAATGGGCATTTTTCCTTTGGTGGGTCAGATAACTCCACAAGACCCCATGTTACCCCATAGATTTATGTTAACAAAAGATTTTTGAAATGTGTTTGAGAAAGTGTTGAGTGTTTTCAGCAAATTGAAAATAAAGATGTTTCAATATACTAAAGTATTCCTAGGTATTTGCTAAAGACAGACTGTAATGAGGCAGGCCAGCAACATGTTGTGAAGAGTTTCTTACTTGACTAAAGTAATTAAAAGAAATTCGACAACATGCCAGAATGAAATCTTTAAAGCCACATGTTTAGAATTCATTTAGGTTAAGTTACACAGAAGGAAATATTTTGGATTTCCTCAGTAATGTGCATTTCTACAGAGCTGCCTTTATTATTAAAAACCAGTGACCGTGTCCAGGAAGAACTGTTCAGATACTGTAGTGGTGAAAATTAGCAGGCTCTTCTTAGTTTAGGAGACCAGGAGGGTAAAATGAGAGACAAGCAGCCCACCAACACTAAAAATGCATTTCCATATATCCTGAGGAACTCAATAGAGAGAAACATCTGTTTCCCAAAATAGTTGCATCATTGCTAAAATAACATACCATTTCATGTATGGCCTCGTTTCCTCAGTACTGACCTCGTGTCATCCTCAGAAGTAAGAACTGAGGAACAGAAATTGAATGTTTTCACTCTGCTTTTACCACTACCACCAGGAAGGATGAAAACTTGCTTTTACATACTCTTGCTATGTGCCCATATCTCAGTCTGTTTCTGCCAGTCTCTTTCCCTTTGGCAATATTTGAACTTTATGTTCAATTTCAGCCAAATAAGACAAAGGAGTCCCAAAGGAAGTTCCTTGGAAACAGGCAGGCAAGGAAAAGAGGGAGGCCGCATTAGTGACCCAAAGATGGAGAGGCCAAGGCATGCATTCTGACATTATTAATCACCTGAGATACCCCCAGAAAGAGAAACTTGGTGTTCCCCAGCAGTCTCTGAATATTCCAACTGCCAGCCAAGATTAGATTGGAGCTTATACCTATTAGACCCCATAAGGTGCAGTCATCCACTGGGAACCAGGTCTTAATAGCATTGTCGTTTCTGGAGGAACTGTTTTTCTCTCCCTCTCTCTCTCACAATCCTGCTCCCTTTTCTTTCATTGTCTCACAAATGAGTTTCATTTTTTATGCATCTGTGATAAACTGTTAAAAATCTGCTAAAACAACCTCTGTTGGTATCACACTGATTCCACTTTGGCTCTGTGGTGAAATGCAGCCTCTGAGCCCTTCTGCTCCCCATGTATTACTGCATCCAGTCCCTGGGACCCACAGCCTCTGCTCATGCATTACTTCATGTAAAGAAGGAAGGCACTAGAGCCCAGCAGTAATAAAGGAGCAAGGATTGCCTTCTGTGCAGGCTGAAAGGGAGTTTTTCCTGTCTTTCATCACCAAGAAAGTATTCTCTGCCTACCTCTTTTGACAAGAGAACTTCTTCCCTGCTCACCTGTCTGCCCTACGAAGACATTCCTAATCTGTAAGGGATTGCATGGTCATTTACAATTTATGTGTATGAGTCAGGATGCTCTCAAAAGCATTCTTCAACTAAGCTGAGCAGAGAAAGCGATACAAAGACAGGAACAGTTAATTTACAATGACTACGTCTCTAAAAAAAGGGTATTATTTGAATTATGAATGGACTTAATTACTTGTATTTTCTATACAAAGACATCTATCTCAATTAAATTATACTGTCTGATCAAAGATAAATTTAATGATATAGAATGTATCAGGGAAAGAAAATATACATTTTACAAAGCAATTCTATTTTTGCACATTAATCTGGCAAAATTAAAACAATGCACAATGATTTTAATTTAAGCAAAATAATCAAAACTATTTAATTAAATCGAGGTTTTGTCATATGGAACTCTTAAATATTTTATTCCACCAGAAAAATCTGCTGATGCACGTGGAAGACCTCTGTATCTAAAGCAGATGGAAACAGATCCTGGATACACATTGCCATCTTGTGGAGCCCTCCCTGACAAAGCACGCTGCAGAAATGTCAAGGTTTGCTTTATTCGAGAACCACTCCGTTCAGAGCTGGTATGGATGTTTAGCATAAAAAGAGTTTTCTAAGACGCATAAGCAGCAGATATTCTCATACACAGAGTGTGTTGCCAGATAAAATATTGCAGTTCAGGCAATATTTTCAACGTTGCTGAATCTCTCTTGGGATATGTTAGTTGGGAAAGAGGACAAAAAGCCTTTCATTCTTAAAGCACTGCTTCAAATCAGAAGTAAAACAAATAAATACACTTGTCTCTTCCATTTTACAAGTATATAACTGCTAAAGTGCTCTGTTTCACATTTAAGACCACACTCAACAATCAAGGTGATTGATCATTTTTTGTGTTCAGAGAGGTGTATCCTTTAGGACAGGTTTGAAGAAGAAGAGTGGAACAATGTGGAAAAATCTGAAGCTCTCCTTCTTAAGAACTAGCAATTTGTAGACATAGACATACAATTTTGTCAGCTCGGTGAGTTTCCAAGCATGAAATTTCTTTTAAAAAATGAGATATTTAACAACAAGCTCAGATGAGTCAGGGAGTTCTTTGTGGAGTGATCAATCAATACGAAATAAAGCAAGCCACAGAAATATGAGTCATATCACCATAATACAGAGGAAATAAAAAATCTAGTCCTTCTGGCTCTTACTTCTTTTGTGGCCTTTTATTTGCTTGGTGTCTCTTTATTCTCATCATTAAGAGTAACATCCAGGTATTGCAGTTCAATTTTAGTTTTTTTGTTTTTTCATTTTATTTTTCTATAGAGTCAACACACAGATGAATGAATTTTTTTGTCCTCCTGATACAGTATTAAACAACATCCAAAATGCAAACTCACAATTTTTTTCTCGTGTGTCAACTAGTGTTAGCCCTAAAGTCTTTTAACTGTGAGGTAACAAAGCCTAGTACATCCTCTAGCAATACTACTATAAAATTTATCAATTGGGACAGCTGGTAGACTACATCTGTGCCAAAGACAGGAACAGTAAGAGAGATTGCATATGTTCTTCCACACTTTTTTTTGACAAATGCTATCCTTACAGAGGTTTCATAACAGTTAAATTGACAATTTGCTGAAAAGCTGATGAAAGCTGAACCTCAAAAAGAATTACATTGATGGGACAGCCAGCCACTCTGTGGTAAACATGACTCAGATGTGAGGTAGGATGCAAGTCATCCCCACATGGAAATGAGACAAATGGATTTCTAGGCAGATAGCATGGTTTGGCTTAGCAAGAAGATGTGGCTTCAATGTGAGAAGAAAGGAGCAAAGATAAATCCACTGCACCTCAAAAGATAGCTTTGAGGTAACGCAGTGATACGTTCAAGGTTAGGCAAAGATGAAGACACCCACTTTTAATTAGTGCAACACAGAGTATGCACTGCTCAGCCTAGAGATTAAACAGATTAATTGGTGGTTGTGGGTTTTTTTGCAGACTACCACCCGTGAAAAGGATGAAAACAGTCATTTTTTGCTGCAAGGTGATGTCATCAGAGGTGTCAGGAAGGGATGTTACAACTGTGTACAACAGTATATTAGTAAAAACAACAACATGAGCACCACTGTTCACTAAGCAGAAGGAACACAGATTTGAACAGACATGAAGTACCTGAGCAATGGCTGTGAAGAAGAGTTTGCAGACTACATTTAATACCACCTACAATACCAACTACAAAGTTCTAACTAAGTGTTATTCCACTGCTTCCATATAAGTAGAAAGAAGAGGAATCATAAACAGAGATGTCAGAAGTACATGTTAGTAGTTACATGTACTTGATATATCAAACATATCTAAATTTCAGTAAACTTCTGGGCAAAACTACACCCACTGATTGCAGTTCTGTACAGATCAACTACATCTTGTAATATATACTTCTATGAATTTAGTGCTTTACTCTCCAATTTTTATTGCAGTGTTTTTCCTCAATTTTTGCCCCAAGGAGGAAATCATATAATTGTTTTTTCCTTATATACCTTCTTTAAAATAATCCTTGCTGCCAAGCAAGATGGGCACAATGAAATTAGGAAAAAAAATTCAGAATTCCAGTCACAGACTGGGTTGGCAGATAGGATCAATCAACAACCTACATTATGAACTGAGCAATTTTGCTACCACCGTCATTGAAAGAATATATATAATGTCACATAAAGGCAGTGATTCAGAATGAAGTGTTACAAATGCCAATTCTCACAAACTGTGCTGGCAAAAGTTAGAAAAATATCTTAGGTCATTTTCCCAGTTGCAGTATAAAGGTAATTCAACATATTCCCCTAACTCCAAAAGTTGTAACTAAAAAGAATACATCTTTGACACATTCACAATGCACCTCTTGCAACCACCATACATTATACTCATACAGTGAAGCAGTTAACAATGACAGCTGGCACTAAAGTTTTCTCCATAATTACAGCTAGTTCAGAAATGCTCTAATTCTAAATACTATGGACCATATAGTAGAGAATTTTTACCTCATACATGCTTTACTAGCATAATTTCTGCTGACAGTAGATATACGGGAACAAATAAAAATCATTATCCCAGTAACATTCTTGTGCATCTCAGTTTCCTTTGAATATAACTCAGTATGAAGTTAACCCTGAAACTTCCAAAGCTACAAGAACAATCATATTGGTGCTGTGTAACATAGACTAAGGAAATTAGGAAAAAAAACAAAACAAAACCAAACAAAACAAAACCAAACAAAAAATACCAGAACCACATAACTCATAAATAAACCAAAATAAATAAAAACCAAAATCAGTTTATCAGACTACCTCACACATCTGTATGAACTGGTATGTCCTGTCACCTGAGAACTAGGTTTGATTTCTAGCACTCAGCAAGGATATAGAGCAGAATATACACAGTAAGAGGTAATTTTGTAATTTCTAAAACAAAGTACATTGATACATAACTATACAAAACTTTTAGCTAAAACCAGATTTATAGTCAAGAAAATCTGAGAGTATCTAAGGCTTTGACCTGGAGGACAAGAAAAGCTCCTGAAGGGAGTAGACCAGGAAGTTCTGCCAAAATATCCTTTTTGAAAGCAGAAGAGGCTGGCATTCTTTTTTTTTTTTTTTTTTTTTTTTTTTTTTTTTTTTTTTTTTTTTTTTTTTTTTAATTTCTTCCTAAGGAGAAAAACAGTAAATTGAATTGAGACTGTAGGCCCGTAATATCATTAAACGTAGACCATCAACCAATCACAGCAGCCAAAAACAAGCATTGGGCCTCTGATTTGCCTTCCACAACAGTGATGTAAAGAGATTATTTCAGTTTTTAAAAGAATATAATTTATCCAGATTTTTAGCTTTATAACCAATGACAGATTTGGCCCAGCTTGTTCAGTGTAGCCACCAGGGCTCACAATACACATGCAATGATGCACAGATGTGCAGTGAAGCTGAAAAACATGCTCTGACTTTTTACAAAGTCTGTACAATGAATATTAAACAATCCCCTGAATTTCACACTGCCACTCGCCCAGAATCATCATCACAATCCCTATTATACACTGCACTTTGTAGAATGTTAATGACTATTTAAACTAATTCAGAGTGGATGTGTTAAGAGTCAGGGCAGTGACAGAGATACAGTATACTATAAGTGCAAATTGTATGTAGCTTTATATATTCATTTTCCTTCTTCTTTATTTCATGAAGACTTTTTCTTTCCAAATTTGAAAGGAAGGCTATTTTTGATAGCCTTGGAGGACAGAAAATGAGGTTTCCGCATCAAAATGGTTAAGATATACACATAGTCCAATTCTGATTTATGCAAAAGGAAAAGCTGTCATGTACTAGAATATAATGTCAAAGCCTGGGGAGATCGATTGAATCATAAAGGAAAGGGGTAAGAAGCTTCATTAAAAGTGTGGTAAATGGAAATTCTCTGTAAGCCACAATGCTTTGTAACCTCATATTTTTGTTCTAAATAAATTTGCATCAGATTTCAAAGAATTACAGCACCAAAGTATCAGGAAGCTTTAGCTAGGCAACAGGGAGCAAAGCGATGTAAACATCCAATTGTTTATATAAGTAGAAAGACTGCATTAAGGACATACAATCTGCATTAGCATACATCAGTTCTTTCTTCCATATCCTGAAAAATATGGCAGCTAGTACTTCAATCAGAAGTAGAGTGTGAGGACTCCATTTTCTGGAGTTCACTACAGTTTCTATTTATTAACTCAACAGCGCATTATTGTCCTTTTTAGTTATTTGAGGTTTTTTTTTCTGACAGGGTTCTCATGTCTTGTAAGAACCAGCATTCAAACAGTATTCATTTTAGGCTGTAGCAAACTAGAGTTAACTACTCCATCCTGGCTTTGTGCCTCTATTCTCTCAGAGGGTGCCTTCCCCAAATCACCACTCCAGTAAACCTCAGTCTAAAATTAACTCATTTTTGGACAAATATATCTTCTGATAATTGCTTCCTTGAAAAGGCAGTCACAACCTACATTTCTTTTTTTTGTTACAGCAGGCACTCACACAAAACTAAACCGTGAATTCTCTACCAAGTAAATTGGCACAAAAACATGCACACGTAGCACCTACTGAGCATCCAGAAGAGCCTACTTGGTGTCAGAGTAAGTTCTGTTCTGCCTGAAGGAGAAGCAAGGGCTTCTAAGAAGCTGCAATACTTCTCCTACAGACACATGAACACAAGATGTTAAGTCTAGGGACACAGCTAGGTTTTAGATACTCTAGAACATCTTCACACCCTGGTATTAGATATAGCTCCATGCTTTAATTTGAGATACATTAAATATACTATATTTCTAGAGAAGTCCACGGCTAGAAATGTGTCCGTATTTCTATATTACATTCTCATCTTGGCTTATCAGACTCATTCCTTGCTTTGTTTTTCATCCTTCCATATGCTTAAAGCAGCACAGTGGCGGGTAAACTGGCTGCAACAAGAACTGTGTTTTTTACAGCACAGAAATATTAAAACTATTGCTGCTTTGGCTTTGCAAAATGTTCATGAAGTGAGAGGGATGGAGAGGACTAATCAATACCTTGCTGAATGCATGTGCAAAGGTTAGAAACAAAGTATTGGGGAAGGTAGGGAAGGGAGAGCCAACTAATCCAAATGCTTTTTAAAAATCTCTCAAAGAGAGCTTGTTACCTAGCTCTACTTGATGTTTACTCAGTTTATAGCATCTTCTTCTTTAATTAAAATAAAGGGGATTTTAAAAAAAATTTTTAGCAGATGCATAACCTACTTTTTTAATACCCTGTATAAATAATTTTAAAGCCAGAGAACTTACTTTAAAGACTCATTCTTTCACGCAGCAATTCTGAGCAAAAATTCTGAGCACAGAAAAACAAAACAAAACAAAACAAAAATAAACAAAACAAAACAAAAACAAACAAAAAACCACAAAAAACTAACAAACAAAAAAAAACAAACAAACACAAAAAACAACCACCATCACCACACACAGGAAAGGTTTGTGTTGCCTGCACAAAACTCCTGTCAAAAGCACTGCAGCAGGATTTTATTTTACCAGCAGGACTTCATTATATGAGTGTTTTAGTAAAAAAAATATGCAGCTAAAGGGCAAGATAAAGACTGTAGGAGTGTTGGGGGAAGTGGTTAAGAAAACCTAAAGATCGAAAAGCAAGCAAGAAAGAAAAGTAAGAATAAAGAAGCAGAAGGGCCAGCCTTTTACTGAAGCCACATAACAAAAATAAGATTACACAACCTTAGCAACAGCCAGCCTGACTGAAATCTCAACACCTGAGCAATGCTGGGCTACGCTTTCCTGACACCATGTGGTTGGTTGTAGAGGTACATTCTACCGGTCACCTGAACAGCACTCAAAGGGCTGCTCAAAGGAAGTTGTATTTAAAGGTGTTTTTAAAGCCAATGGTCCTCAGCCCACTCTCGGCTGGATTACATATCCTAGAATGGTCTTTCATGATAGAGCCACATTGTGCCACCTAAACTTCATTTCCACTTCATTCTAGCACTTTATATTTCAAATTAATTTTCTTTCATTAATTTCAAAATAATGTTCAATTCAGAAGTCAGATTAAATATTTTAAAAGATCCATCTAAGAGGAACCATATGAACGTTCTATGAAATAAAACACCTACAATTTTAAAATTGAATTCACAGCAACAAAAAAGAGCCCCAATACAACTTAAACTCAAGCCTGACACGTAACAGACTTAAACCCCTCCTATACTGCTATTAGAGAAACAAGCCAGAAAACAAAACATACCAGCCAAGGAGAATTGCAAAACAAATGCCAGCACGACCGTCATTTTGTTGAGACAATTTGTGTCCCAAATTTAATGATTATTGAGACACGGATGTCTTCAGACTCTCTCAGCTGTAAAAAAAATCTGCTCTCATTAACTGTGATCAGCATTCAGGAAAAGAAAACCACTTTCCTTTTAAATGTTTATGTCTAATTAACAATTAAAATGAGTACAATTATGTTTATTTCTGCTTCATGTAACGCAGCCATCACCACAGTTCATATGCATTTTCAAATCTCTAGGTCATTCAATGAATGCTTCACAATGGACCCCGAACTCCTTGTGTCTCCAGTGGACACGTTCAAAATCTCATTTTCTTGCTGATTTCTTTAATTTTTAACCTTTCTATTAATATAATTCTGTCAGCAGCAGCATACATGCAAAAACAAATTTCCTAACAGGCAAGCATTGCTAATTGCAGTTTAAATTCATTTATATTTCATCCATTAGCTTACTTCCTAGTCAGGTGACTTCACTGAAGAACCTTTCTCATCTGCCCAGAGATTTTTAATTACAGCTTTTACGTCTTGATCTTTCGCATCAGATGTAAATGTAACAAAACAAACAAACAAACAAAAAGATTAAAGGCTCTTGAATGGATACCAGAAGTCAAATAAGGGACTATGTAGAATCATGAAAAACATAGCAACTTCTGGTAGTGTATTTGCTTATGGAAAGGAAATTACCTGCAGCATTTACACCACATAAAGCTGGTGTCTATCACCAGCTTCAGATATAAATCATTACAGCAGCCTTGCTCCTGTGATAATCAGCATTTCCTCAGTCTTCAAATTAACCCATTGCTTTGCAAGACTTATCTTTGGTAGTTGAAGGCATTTTCTCCCTTCAAAGAAAGTCAGTGTCTTGAACATAACATTATCATATATAATTTCTGAATAGACTCGCTTCCAATTCGATTTATTTTAATTTTTCTCCTCTGTTTTCAACTGTTATGTCCAGTGGACACTCTAACATCCTTGAGGAGGGGCCATTTTCAGAGACATTTCTACTAATAAACAAGAAATGCAACTGATTTCTATTACAGTTTTAAGTATTTCATATATATCAAGTAACAAGACACAACTACTGAATAAATAAAACAGATTTTGCTATTTAGGTAGAACCTGAATCACCACTCACTAAATGTTTTTTCTTGTAGGGGCAGAGCATGCTATGCCAAGAGACCATACCCAGCTCTCTTTGGGCACAAATGTGGGGGTTTCTATACCCAGGGGCTGCAAGGGTGCCCTGCAGGGAGGAATTCAACAGCTGTGCTGTGTAGTCACAGCTGGCTCTGCAAGCACTGTGCACCCCATGTCCCACACCAAAATTTCAACCAACTACATGGTGCCCCTGTTCAGACAGGTTTAAAAAATGTGACAGCTGCCAGGAAAGGATGGACAGAGAAGACATATGATGGGGGTATTGTTGATGGCGTGGATGGAGATGTGCTCTTCAGAGGTTCTCCATATGCAAAGGAGGTGCTCTGAAGGGACTGCAGCCCACAGTGAGGATGCCCTGAAGGGACTGCGGTCCCTTCTAGTGACACACACTAGAGTAGAGACACCCCTGAAGAGCTACAGGCCACAGAAGACCACTACCATTAGTGAGACATTTCCAAAGGGACTATGACTCACAGAGAACATATGCCAGGGCAGAAACTTCCCAAAGTTACCATGGTTACCCATGTATAAACCCATGGTTAACAGGGCAGAGGAAAACAAGAAGAAAAGATTGGCAGAAAGAAAACATTTGGTGTAAAACTCCAACTCCAGCTCCCTAGATTGTGACTGTTCTGTTTATGAATGGTTCCTGAATGAAATCCCACCAGCTCAAGATAATCTTACAAGAAACCATGTGAGAGGTACATGAAAGATGGATCCCCCCACCGGCTCTTTCTGCACACTCAGAGATAATGGGTTTGTTTCAGGCCTAGAATTAAGAGTTTCACAAATACTTGTTTCCTCCAAGTGCTACTATATACTCCAGTCTTCTGAAAGACTATTTAATCTGAAAGTTTATTATGTGTAAATCACACAAAATATATGTTGCATGATTTCTTCTTTTTAAGTAAACAAGTAACTGTCAAATAACAGCTGTTTCTAAGTTAGATAGCAGGTATTAACACTAATGACTTCATAGGTAGTATTCTTACCTCTAAGATGTAGTATTAAATAATTTGCCAGTATGGTGTCAGGCTGAATTACTTGCTTCGCTGTCTTTTAGATGCAGTATTAAACTTATATCTGAAGTATTTATGGTCCTCAGAGAACTCCACTTCACTGTGAACAAGGTTTTCCCTGGAGTTCTGACTAAATCACATTTTGCAATTGCATTCTGTCAAACTAAATTTTCCAGTGAATTTTTGTTTAACTACTCTACGCTCCTTTGCCTCTTGTCTTCAACTGTTGTACTGTAGTTGTGCACACTTGTAGAACCCCACATGTCAAGAAGTGCTCGACAAGGTCATGCCATGGCTTCAATGAGAAAAGAGCTTTTACTTCACTCAGACTTGAAAAGAATGGTACAACTACATCTCCCCCTAGAAGCACAAGTCATGCACTGTTAATTGGAAATGGGACAGGCTAGACGTTGCAGCATTTACAGAAAGCATTACAGAGTAGTAGCCATTGGTAACTTCAGTACTGCTAGTTTCAAGTAAAGGTTGGTTTTGATACTTTTCAAAGGTGATTCTACAAAGGTCACACTGGTGATTCTTTCTAAGAATGAATTTGGATTTTTACTTTCATGGTCATTATTATCAAGCTTCTGTTTGTTACAGAAGTAGAACCAACAACTTTCTAGTGAAAGCTTGTGACTCCAGGTTGACATGCTGCTGAAGTAGTCAAGAGAACTAGTAACTAGATACACTATTCTCCCTTGCCCTCCATCTTATATAAGCCTTCCTGTACAAGTATTGTGGCATGCTATGATTAAAAGCAAACCACTATTCTACCCCACAAGTGCCTCAAAAATGCACAGAAGTAGATAGTGCATTCAGGAAAATAGAATTTTCATACCCACAGCAGATAGCTCTTCCACTTCATGTGTAACAGCTCTTTCTAAGAACTTCAGGATGGCATAAAATCTTTCTTGGATTACATAAATTCTTTAAATTTATGTGGAAAACTGCAGACATACTGTATCATTCTCTTTGTGTAAAGACCAGTCTATCTACCATTCAGCAAGCCAGCTCTTGACTCCCTGCTCTTAATGCTCTTTTTTTCTCTGACACTGGAATCCAGTAAATAACTTGCTCTAGAAAGTTGTCACCAATTTCCTTCAAAGAAAGCAGAATTCTTAGGTAAATTTCAAATTAGATAAAAATTCTCTTATCTAAGTGACATCAGAGATGACAACAAAGATACTTCAAGATATTTTTATCATCTGCATTTCCCAAACAAAGCTACAACCATGTCCCACTGAAGATTTCTCACAGCTTGTCCACAATATGAGGTATAGGTATTCTGAACGCCCTCATGCTTTTACATATTTTTTCCTAGAGCATCATTCCTTATTCTGATTTAGTCTCATTATTTGAAACATTTCAGCTAAGCAGAGTTCAAATAAGCAAAACCACAAGTGGAGTTCAACAATAGCTACAGAAATTAAATTTACATTGACTTTAATCAGAATTAACTTTCAAGTGTGAACAATCTCCTTATTACATTGTCCGAAACAGAGGCTGAGTTACAATGGCCTGTTTAGAATACAGACACACAGACATACAGGGAAAAATAACTAAAAATATGAATTCCAATAGTACTTTATCAAAGTTTTTATGCAAAAGTCACTGCCACAAGACACAGAGGACAGGCCACAGAAGTAACATTCCAAACCAGATACACACACATGTGAAAAATATATAACAGAGAAGAAGAATAATTATACATGAATTTTCAAGTGGACCATACTCCCTGACACCATTTTTAGAGTAAGATAAATATGTCCATAGACTAAGACAACCAAAATTTATTTTATAAATATGTTTAAATAAATAAACAAATACAAACAATCCCTGCCTAGACTTGCCTGCTTCAGCAATTGGCAGTCCACTAAGCAATAGGAAGGAATAAGAATACAATTCTGATTCACTCTTTTCTGTCATACAGGCTTTTCATTTAAGAAAAGCAACACAGCAATTACTACTCAGAAAGGGACACACAAATTACATTAGCAAGAAGAGATTCCTACTGGTACAGCAATTCCAGACACAGTTCTGTTGAGCCCATTTAGACTGTGAGCCAGATATTTTTTCTCTTCTGATATTTTCAAACTACTACTTCTTTAAAGGATTTCCCTTCACAGAATTAAGGACACCAGCAACAGAGAAACACATATCTTTTGCAGATTGATTGTTATGACACATACCTTATTTATTTGTATGATCAAACTGATACTGAAATCACTAGGGTTCTATGTCAAGACATTGAAAACCATGGCAGAGCCGCAGCTTGAATGCTAAAGTGCCTTAAGAGAATTTTTAAACAGGGGCTGTTGATCATTCTCTGGAGAGAGCACAAGTCAATTCAGCTTGAAAAAAAAAAATTGACTCGTGAACTATGCAGAAATGGAAGTAGTTGCACTTGAAAAATGATTGATGCATAAACATCAGCATCAAGAAAACAAAGTTAAAATTGTTGCAAACATTTTATAGAGGAACAATGAGGAATTTTTTTTAAAAAATAAAAGAAATAGAGCTTAGAGGGAATTTTCATTCCTTTCTGTTTATTTTTTTTCAACAGATTTTGGGTTTGTGCACTTTGTTCTTCAGCTTTTACATGTGAAGTCTTAGGTTGCAGACAGAAGGATATTGCACATTCTAACTTACAACGTGAAAGAGTATGGTGTTATGAAAAAACAGTATATAAATTTTAATTAATTTGAATTCTCTTTCACAATTTGAAAAACATGAAAAGAAAGATAACACTTGTTTTAGATTTACAGACATTTCAGTTAAAGATTTTGTGGTTTAGCTGATATGTTAATATATGCTAATTTATGATTGTCTACAACTAAAGTGTACTTAATGTATCTATATTTGCTTTTTTATTCTGATCATCATTTTAACTGCTAGCTTTGTGCATAAATGAATGACTGCATTAAAAATATATTAAAAAGAGAATTGAAAATAGTAATTGAAAAATAGGGAAAGAATAAATAGTTTCATTAAGAAAGAAAAATCCGGAGAAGACTGACATCTTTGTTGAAGTAAGTAACATAATTACTGTGCAAACAACAGAAGGAAAAACAGCTTTCCTGTTTAAACACTGAAGATACAGAAGGGGCCATATTTTGAGCTTAACCCAATGATCATCTCTCAAAGCACCAAGTGCAGGACTCACACCAGCTTCTGCATGAACTCCAGATTGAAAAGGCTTTCAGGGCTAGGCCCTCCACCTCAGCTCTGGCATGAATTTTACTGGCTGTAGTAGAAGCTTTCATTGTTAACAAACCAAACGCATTATTTCCACTGGAAAGGATTTTAAAGGCCCTTCTAGAAGAGCCAGCTGGAAAGCTGTGATGTCTAAAGCTTCTGATGAAGGGTTCACATGGCTATTAGCCACTTCATCTTCGGACTATTTTTCTTATTTAAATAATTTCTTAAGGAAGTATCCACTAAATGAAAACTGTGGCTTACTTCATCAGAGTTTGGCACATATATCACCTCTATCAGTCAATATTAAGAGAGGCAACAATTTCTAGCCATTTCGAAAGGCAGGAAAGTGGACATGGGTTGTGGATTTGTAGTCCTTAGGATACAAGCAGTCAGGCAAACTTATAAAAAAATCAAATCTACCTCTTTATGAGAACTGGCCTGGGTTTCTAATTGATCTCTCTAGCAAAGAGGTTCAAGATATATGTCTGATGCTAAAGTGATGCTACTCTTAATTATATACCAAGAAATAAATGAGATCTATTTCAAGTGTGTGCTATAATTAGCACAAGCTACTAGCCTCCAGTGAAAATGTTATACCATTCACTGGTCTCAAGAAGGGAATTCCTAACTTTAACTCAATATCAATGTTGTCATAAATAAAAGGACCATTTGAACTGAATCTACTGCTAAGTATACATCCAACTCTCTATGAACACAGAAAACAGAAATGGTAGCTGGGAACTACAAACTTCTCACAACACGTTTTTCCATATAAGCAAAAAACAGGGAGCTGGGGGAGAAGGGGAGGAGTTAAAAAAGGAACAGTTAAAAAAGTTTTTGTTTACCTTGCAGGATACCAATCTTAAGTAAGGCTGAATCTTCCCTGAACACTCCATGAAATCACCTCTGCTTTTTTTCACATTCTTTATTTTTTAATCCTCTTGTCTGGTTTACACTAATGATAATTAGCTTACTTTCTAAGAGCCTTATTGCTAACAAGATACAAGACAATTCTGTTCGGCTTGTCTGGATTGTAGCATATCTTTTATTCACTTCTTGACCATGTCTCATCTATTCAAGTAGTATTTTGCTACCTCTTAGTTCTTTTAAAAAAGATTCCAACCAGTGGCACTTAGAGTAAATAAACAGCGTTTTCATGCATAACTTACTGTTCTTGACACATAGATGGTCATCTCTGTTTTTCATTTGCAGCACAGAGAGTATGTAGCCGCAAAACAGAAATAGATCAAATTCAGAGAGTTGTTACAAAATGCATTAAAAGTTCTCTTTGTGCCTTGAGGCTATATTAAATAAAATGTGCACATTTCACTTAATACTGTTACTCTGTTGTGTAGTAAAGTTCGTACTACTGCTCTCTGTGTAGGGTTTGCTTTACAAAACTAAATACATCAGATATAACAGGAAAAATACGTCATTATAATCCCTGAACTATTTGAGTAGATGTAAAATTACATTTCTGTTATCTGTGTTGTGAAACAACTGTTAGTCAATATGAAACACACACTGATACTCTGAGACTGCAGCCAGACTTATAAAGCCCTTTAGCCTTGTAAGTAATCTTGAGCTTCTAAAGGGAGACAAAAAGCAAAACTTAGGCAAGATTTTAAACAGTAACAGCTCCCCTTTCAAGGGAAAAAATAAAACCAACCACCCTCCCCTCAACAAACAAAAACAGAGAAACACAAACCAAACACAAAACCATACACACAAAACCAACCAACAAAAACAACCACAAAACACAAAACAGGAAGCAAAAGTAATTAGAAATAGCATTGGGATGAGAACACACAGCAGGTAGCAAAACCGGAAATGAACCCACCACTTGCAAAATTACTTTCAAGGTGCAAATTACTGTCCTTGCTGATCAGAAGAATCACTTCATGATGCTACTCAAGTATATCCCCAGGATATCGTTACACTAAGGGAGCAATGAAAGGCAGACATAAAGGAAAAAGCCTCTTATCATAGAATCATAAAATAGTTTGACTTGGAAGGGACTTTAAAGATCATCCTGTTGTGCCTCTCTGCCATAGATAGGGAACCTTCCTGTGCACTAGGTTGCCCCAAGTTCCATTCAGCCTGGTTTTGAGCACTATTAGGGACAGGGAATCCAAAACTTCTCTCACCACCCTCATAGAGAAGAATCTATCTTATCTACTGGACCGTACACATTTTTACTCCTTTGTAATTACAACAACAGTTTAAAAACAACTGATTCTTAGATGCTGTTTAGCATGATGTTTTTCCCTGGAACTGTAAACACTAATTTATTTTTGCTGATAAGTAATAACCTTGTTATCTCTAGCTAAACAATATTAGATTTAGATTAGAATTAGAATATAAACAAGAACAAATATCCTTGTGTTAAATAAACAGTACATCATGTAGTAAATTGCTAATACCATGTTGCTTTACAAATAAACACCATATACTTTAGGCAGTTCATTTATGGTATTGATACAGGCCACACCTCCTTTGTCAAATATTTTGTTCAGCTGCGGTATATAATGGAATTAAGGTTACATAATTACAGCTGGTATTTTGTTTCACTAGTCAATACAGAACAAATACATTAAGCACCATCTTTGAGTAATTATTGTTTTTCCTCTTGAAATGGTAAGAATTTGAATTTCTTGTCCACAGTACAGAGTAACCCAACCCTTGATTAATTAAATATTAGCTAAGTTTCTCTCTACAATTGTAAATTGCACTTCAGTGAAGAGAGTGACTTGCACCCTGAATCAAAAATAATAATGTAAATGCACTGATGGATTTTCCTTGGGACAATGAAAATTACATCACTCTGACAAATGTGCATTTTTAAGTTATCCACATTTCTGTATTTGTGAGTTATAAAGAAAAGAGGGGAAGGGAAAGAAAATTTCTGCATTCACAGAACATATTGAAGAATTATGTGGTTTTAGTAGACTGCACACTTTGACAATTAGTACTGTCTAAAATATCAGCAGATATGGATTCTTTTTTCTCAACTAAATGAAACTTATGTCTGCACTGTTGTTAAGCATGTATTAATGAAAGTCTTTAAGCTTCAGCTTTCAGAACATGACTGCTAATTTTGAGTGTTTCCTCTTTCAGAGAATATGTCAAAGTATAACTGCCTTTGCTTTCTTTATAAAAGTGGAGGTGACAGCAATTTGTATTTGTATTCTCGCAACACTTAAGAGTCTCTACCAAAAGTTAGAAATGTGCTGCTTGAGGGACTTTAGAGAATGCTTTGGCAAATACCCTCAGAAGAAAGTTGCTGTTCCTCATTTGTACACTGCTGAAACCTGTTGTTAAGGATGTGCTTCTTCACTAGTTTAATCAGGCCGAATTACATAAATAAAGCAAAGTCTGCAGGCAGTCTTCATTGGCCTAATACGAAAGATTACTATCTCTCCCAGACAGGCAGAGTGCCTCTCTTGGGTTCCTCAGGAGATTTCATTTCAAATCAAGAAAGAATTAGCTCTCTGGGTGCACAAGGTCAGCTATGTGCAGACTGACCTGGAGCAGTGTCTTCTGGGTTTGTGACACCAAAATGCCCAATTCTTCTCATCAAGCAGTCCAGTCTCATCCCGATGTGTGCTCTCACTCAGAGGCTGCAGCAGCAGATCCCCTACAGTGATATGGACTGCCTCTTCTGATTTCCAGCTGCAGTGGCAAAGGGCCTGGTTTAAGCTCTACTGATGATCAAGTCCCGAGCTTTGCCCCTGACTCCTGCCCAGTGCTTCCATTGGCCAATGGCCTATCCATTTCAGTTTCAAGATGAAGACCAAAGCCTGTCAAAAGCTGTCAGTTCTCTGTTTTGCTGTGTCCTGCAGTAGTCAGGGGTAGGCAGCACATTCCCATCAGTACTGCTGAGGGAGCTGCAGGGCACTGCTGCAGAGCACACAGTTTGGTTTGTGAACTGCCAGTGGAAGAAATGTGTTGGGCAGTATATTGGTAACTGAACAAGGAAGCCTGGTGAAAACTAGGGAATACTGGGGAATACTTTTCTTTTGTGAAAATACATTTCCATGAAAGAATATAGCCATATTCTTTCAGAATCAAAGAATCACTTATGTTGGAAAAGACCTTTAAAATCATTTGGTCCAACTGCATCTAGGAGAATTATAAGTTTCTCAATTTTTTGAAGGTCTTTACTAAGCTTTACTAATTTGAATTCATCACCTTTTAAATCAAAGTCCTTGTGAGGACATACTGAACTGCAAGACTTAACCTGCTCTGTGTGCTCACTCCTGGAAATATAAAAGCAGTGGTTTAACCCAAAGCACAGGGGATATAAGTTTGAATCACATTAACATATAGACCCTGGAACAGTGTATCAAAGAAACTTTGGAATTAATGTAATCACAGATTTTTAGAAAACACAGTAACTTCTGAAGATCGTCCCAGTCCCGCTCTGTCTGATACTTCTTTTTCCTCTGCCCACAAAGAAAAGTACCCTCATCCTCATAAGCTTTCATCTTACACAACAATTTAAAAGACTACACTACTCTTCAATAACCTAGTGTTTTTCTTAATTTAAGAACTGTATGCTCACTGCTGCGTGCACTCGAGCTATTCTGCTATTCAGCTCTCAAGACATTGTGAAGCTCTACTTTTGCAGGGACGAGGACACCGGGTTCGGTGTGGTTTTTGTCTGATACAGCAGCTCGACAGCTCCTCGACAACAGTTTTGTATCTCGCCCACGGCCCTCTGCAGGGCTGCGGCCTCCCGCAAAAAGAAAGCCGACCTCGAGGCCGTACGACCACGTTACTGCTCCTGCTTGCGCGCTATTCCTGGGAAGCTCCGGGTGATTCTCCTGTGTTTCGCGGGCACAAACTGCGCCCTGGCTCTGGCTGACGGACGCGCAGTGGTTTCGGCCGCAAGTTGCTGGCTCTCTCCATCCAAACCGCCCCTCTCCCCACCCCCGACCCCAGCTCCTCCTGGGCCACGGCGCGGGTGCCGGCGGTCGCTCCCACGGACGGGAACGAACCGCTCCATCCCGGCCCCGTCGCTTCCTCGCCGTCGCACAACGCCCCGCGCCTTTCCGCTCCAGCTCCGCCTTTCCTTTCCGCGCTCCCATGGCCGGGCGGCCGGCGCCCCCGGTCACGCAGCAGGTCGGGCGGGCGCGGGGCTGCGAGCGGCGGCCGGAGCAGGAGCAGCTGCGGGAGGCCGCCCGCTGCCTGGTGCTGGACGCGGACGGGAGGAGCGTCCCCCTCCAGGCCCTGTACGCGGAGCAGAAAGCGATCGTGCTGTTCGTGCGGGTGAGGAGAGGCCGTTGCGGGGCCCGGCCCGGCTCCCGGCGGGGCTGTGGAGGGCGGGGGTGCGGGGATTTAGCACGGGCTGGGCCGGAGCGGAAGGGAAGAAAGCACAAAGGAGAGCAGTGCTGCTCCTGAGAGCCCCTGTTCTTTGGGAAAGTGAAACACTGTTTACCAGAAAGGAAATATTTCAGCCGAGTGTTTAGGGAAACAAGTATCGTGTTCCTTGACTTCCCAGCTGTCGAGCTAGCTATTACATTCTTAAAATATCTAGAGATAAAAATATTTGCAAGGCTGCAGGCCCAGCGTCCTTGTTCAGGCTTGGATTAAACCGGTATCCTAATCCAAATTTTGTGGCTGGAATCTTTCCCATTGTTGTTCCTGATGACCTCCAAAGTGGTGTGTGCCCAAAGTCTGCTGCTTCATAGCTATGCAATTATATCTGTTTCTAACACATTCAGTTGGGTATGTTGCAGAATTTTTTGTGTTACACCTGTAAGGAGTACATAGAAGATCTGGCAAAAGTCCCCAAGGCATTTTTACAAGTAAGTATTCTGCCCTTAATGTGTTTGTGGCTGCAATCAAGCAGGTATGTTATGTCCAGCTACAGGCTTACATAAGGCTTCTAGGAATAATAATTAAAAAAAAAAAAAAAAAGGCTCAGAAGAAGCACTTTCATTGTTTGCAACAATAGCAATAATGAATCTGCCTAGAAGACACAGGAAAGGATTTATGGCACTACACGCTCTGTTGCAACAGCATTATTTCTCCCTGCCCTATTAGCTTGGTGCTCTTTTTACTGTTGTGTTCAGAACAGTTAGACAACATCTGACAGGCATTTCTTTCAGTATTAGTAGTGACAGCCATGGACAGCTGTCTTCTGACTGTTAACTACTGCCCTTTCCATTATGCTAGTAGGGCTAACTGGCCGTTGTGCACGGAACAAGATCAGAAAATTGATTTGGATTAAAAATAGTATCTTTTTCTATGGTGATTTGTAAGCTGCATTAGTAGTGTCTCCTGCTCTCCAGGGCAGCTGCACAAACAGGAATGACAGTGACAGAAAAGAGAAGCAGAGTGGGCAGGAGTTGCTATTGGCATATATTTTTTGGGTGGTAGGAGACACCAGGGAAGACAA
This sequence comes from Rhadina sibilatrix, assembly GCA_013400275.1. Lineage (NCBI taxonomy): Eukaryota > Metazoa > Chordata > Aves > Passeriformes > Phylloscopidae > Rhadina > Rhadina sibilatrix. The sequence goes on from VWYO01011282.1 coordinate 73,187, forward strand.
TGATCTCCTGCTAAATGTGGGAGGTCAAACTGTCTCTTCTGGACTGCTGATTGAAATACTGTCATACTTTATTCCCAACAGCAGCACAGCCAATGACAGAGACTCAGGTCATTGCTGACAGCAACTCCATCTATCTGAGATGGACTAGGAATTTGAGGACAAAAAGGAGAAATTTCTTTGTCAGCTTCCCTTCTCAGGATAGATACCTCTAACCTGTTTGATCAGTGTTACTCAAAAGGACATTTTCTTAATTTGGCTCCTCAAATAAATGTATATAGAGAGTCAAAAATATCCATACTTCTCTTAATGCAAGTATTCTAGTTTTAGGAGGGCTTCTTTTCATAACAAGCAAAATGATTTTATATGGGAAATTATTCTATATGGGAAAGGCAAATGTATAATCAAACAATCTTATATTTATTACCTGTTTTTACTGATATCTAAATGAACTTCAGTTTTGGGCTCTGCTTTAGACTTTGCCCTAAGGCTGCACCTGCAAAAGACAGCAGTACATATGAATGCAAGTTGTATCTATCAATGGGTCCATATATGTAAATCACAGATGTTTGGGTGCCATCATTTGTGTGCTGCTTCTTTAGATGTAGGTGCAACTGAGTGGAAATTTTGAGTTTCCAAAATCATAGCATGTTGCAATCAATTGAAAAGACAATTCTACCAATGCTACGGGAAACTCAAACATTACACAACTGTATTTTTAAAGTTAGATTTAAAAATAATTTTTCTCTTAATAAATTAATGTAGCTGCTAACTGTGGGTGATATACAAAAGTACAGTCTCCAAACATGTAAGTTATATTAACTTCAAATAATTTTAAGTCAGTGTGCTGTGATCACTAACTCGGGACACCAGATTCTGTTAATGCTTTGAAGTCAAGTAGGAACACCCACTTCCTCTTTACAACTTCAATACCCATGTTCTGTTCTAGGAGTCGAATGTGAGGCTTATAGTTATTGGACAGTCATCATATCATCACATCAAGGTAAATAGTCATTAAATACAATGTATCCTCTATTATGTCTTAATGGTCTGTATTGAGGGATTTGGTTTGCAGGAAAAGGTGGTCTTTTGCAATGGCAATAAAAAAGGATAGTATTCATGAGGCAGTTCTAGTAGTAATACATGACTAAAGCAAATAATTAAAATTTGCAATTTAAAAACCACCAGGGGTTGCTAAGGAAACATCTTTTCTTGATTTCACTGGAAGCTTTGTTTTAATACAAGATTTGAGGCTAAAAACTTTTCCACTATAACATAACTAACAAATACACAGTTTTCAAATAAGAAGAGGGAGTGTGGAGATGGCAGGGTGTCAGTATTTTTGCTGTTGACAGTAGACCCTAACTAGTTACTGCCTTAATCTTACAAATATTACTTTCTTTTTCTGTGTCTCTCTGTGTGTATGCCTATGTTTTGCAGCCCTTTTGCAGTTTAACTGGGTATACACATGAAATGTATGTAGATCCACAAAGGGAAATTTATAAAATACTTGGCATGAAAAGAGGTGAAGGTAATAAAGTATCAGGTAAGAATAATTTTCTCACTTTATTTAGACTTACACAAACAAAACAAAATTGCTCTGATAAAATAGTATGATCACACTAAAAAAATAGAGAAAAAAATAGAGAGAGTTGCCCACCAGATTGTCTCTCGTAGACTATATTTTGTGAAAACACTGGTAATCAGTAATCTCTATACTATTCATAGCAGCTGTTCATTGTTGTTGTTCTTATATACTTGCATATTTCTAGATAGCAAGTGTTTTGTGGTTTTGTTTAGTTCGGAGCCCTCATGTGAAATCAAACACATTTCTGGGAAGCATTAGGAGTATATGGAGAGCAATGACTGGCCCAGCTTTTGATTTTCAAGGAGACCCTGTTCAGCAGGGAGGAGCTTTGATTATAGGCCCAGGTGAGCTGCTTTGTTTTGTGTGAAAGTTACAACTGTCTCCTTCAGCTGTTTGCTGCCATTTCACCTGCTGTCCCTGTGGGTCCCAAGGAGACAGTCTTGTGTTGAACTGTGTGATTTTTGTTGCATGAAGAAATCTGCAAAGTGTCATTGTGTAGTCCCATCTCCCACAGAGGTGGCATAAAGCTGATCACAGTCCTGCAGAAAATGATTGGAGTGCTGATGGAACAACTGCCTCAAAGTTTGGAGGGTTTTCTTGACATCATGGTATTTACTTACATTCTGCTTTCATATTTGATTTGAGGCATTTAATGGGGTTTTAGTAGAGGGGTAGAGCATGAAGGGGGAATTGCAACATGACAGTCATCACATTATTAGGAAACATCATGCTACAGCAGATTTAAACTATTTACATGCCTCAATATTCCTTGCTTCTTTAACATAATTTAAAAACCTTTTGTAATTGTTTAAAATACAGTATATTGTGCAGTCTACAGAACTAGTACACATTTGTACGATAACTGGTAGGTAGTAAGAATGCTGCTTTAATTCACTTACATCTTTGAATAAATAAATATGTTATTCAATAATTTACATGTTATTCTCATTCCAGGCAATGAAGTTCATTTCTTGCACCTTGATAAAAACAGGCTGGATCATGTTCCCATTAATACAGCTTTGCAGCTGGCAGGAGTTAAAACAGTGAATTTCTCAAACAAACCTCAGATTATTGACATATGACACTGATGTAATACATACTTTTTTAAATTCATGCTCTACAAGAACAGTTCTCCAGGGAATTCAAACAAGCATTGGTTCTGTTGTGTCTTTGTGGGACATCTGCAACCTTATGTAGAAAATCAGAGCATAGAATAAACTACCTGACACTAGAGATGGATACAAAAGTGCTATTGCTATTGAGTACAAGATAATGAAAACTAAGACATATCTGAGACTGATTGCAAAAAATCCTGGAGTTTATTATTGTCTCATCAAACAATCTTGCTAATATATTTTAAAAATCGTTGTTCAAGGTGCACTAAAGTAAGAAATCAGATTTTGCTCAGGAAGAACTTGGGGTTCTTGCATCCAGCAGATCAACATTGGCTTTCAATCCAAGACTTCTCAGCACTGTTTTAGAGCTTCCAGCACTGTATGATAATTTTGTATTGAAACACCCCTTGAAAAGTCACAATTTTGAACACCTAGACTTAAGCTTATGCTTACTTTTGCATCTGGCACTGGCAGAAGTTATGAAATACATTTCACAATTTCAAATAAATATTTTAATCATCGTGTATTGTTTGCAATTCCTTTGTATGACACAAAAACATGTCTGTAAGACCAGAGAGAGGTGTGGCTAATATTTGTATCTGATCAGGTTATCAGTTTTGGAGTGAGCCAGATTATTTGTATTCCTATGAAGATTTGCTGCAGAATGTTCTTCCTTTCTATGTATATTTTTTTTTTCCTCACAGAGCAAGAGATCTCTGAATAAATTGTTTTTAGTTATCTCTTAGACAACTGTAGTAAGCATAACAGCATTCTGATTTGCAGTTCTGGCATATTTCTTATTATCCATTTATCTACAAATGTTTATGTTCAAGATCTATTGCTTTTATTAGAGTAGACATGCCCTCTTTCATCCAGGAGACACTCCTTTTTTAGCAATTTGAAAAAAAAAAAAAAAGTCCAAGATTTATGGAGGAGTATATCCTTCTCTGCAGTCTCTGATCTTTGACCTTCACTCTCAAATGCTACCATACGTACATTTCTCAACTGCAATTTTTCTCCCTTTTTAAGCTTTACTGTAATTGTGAAATGGCATTTTGTGAAGATGTTTGTTCCTGCATCCATTAAGGTCACTGGCAGACCCAGAGCAAGGTCTGGAAAGCTTTACACCATTAAGAGCATGTGAAATTAAGTGCACTGTTCCTTGATGAAAAATAAAAGGTTTGCTGAAGAAACATAACTTAATACTGACCAATGTAATTCTATTGAAGATACAATGCCTTAGCAACTTATTCATTACACCCCTATTTTGATCTTATGTGTTTAGAAGAAGGATATTATTAATGGAAAAACACTGTTGTCAGTTCCCTGCTCCCTAAACAGCACACGGCACAGGGCTAAAGGTAGTCACATGTAGGCTCTGAACCCCTGTGATTTCAGGGCTGGCCAGAGGCTTCCTCAAACTTGGCATAACAGACTAGGACAGGCAGCTGAAGCTCACAAGAGAGCGAAGTCTGCTTTTCATGAACTACTGCCCCTACAGTCTCAAATAAGGAGCTATCTCCTCCCTCCAGCACTCCCCTAGCTCAACAATATTTTTCAGCATGCCAGGAACTCTGGAATGCATCTGCCTCTCTGCTTTATGTTACTTAAACAACAGCCAAAAGCAGGCTGGAAAACTGGTCATATGTTCTTAAAACAAAGACAGTAAACAAAGAAAAACTGTTTTCAAAGAGATTGAATGACGAATACTCAGTTTATTAGTAGTGCTTCCACTCTGCTTCATTCACCTGATAATCACAACTGAGGACAATGATTCTTGTTCCACTGTTATTTCGCAATTGTTCTTGGCGCTTTTGATTTTAAAAGAAATGTTCTAGATGCCTTCCTGCTTCTTTTGCTTTTAGTAGAATTAAAACAATACACAATGTTGTTCTATTGGTCCTAATAAGCACATTTAACAAAATTAAATGCAGCTAAAAGACCTATGGACTATTAAAAGAGACTGGAAACTAATTAAACTGTAGTTTTACAGCTCTTTATGCTGAAGTCATGCACCGTCACCATTTCAATACTGACAGGAACCATACGACAACCTCTGTGTTATGCCAGCCAAAATCACTTATTCAGAAAGACTAATAAAATGCAGACAAACAAAGGAGGGAGGAAGAGAGAGGAGGATTCAGTTGAAGAGCAGGATCAGTGTCCTAATCAGGACATCAGCCCTGCCTTTTGCCTCTGGCCACAGCTTGAGACAGTTTGCTGGACCCCTGCGAGACAATGACTCCTGCATTCATAATGAACTGGAACAATGATGGTCACGTTTATCCTTGGGATAAGAATAATTTTCTTGGGAGAATTTGTTTCCAAAGCGTCAGAAGAATTTTAGGTCTCTGGTGTTATTTAGAAAGGATATTTTTAAAAAAACGCCATGCAGTGAAAAGGGGCAACTAGTAGGCTTCCAACAGGTTTTCCTCCACTAACACGCACACTCAGCAGACGGTAGAATACTTCCTCAAGGGCTTTCATCGTGGCCAATTAGATGGAGGTGGGAAGGGAGTGGTTTTCAGAAGTTGTTTTACCTACTCGTTTGGTTTAGCGCTACAGCTGTCTAAAATAACTGTGTATTTTAAAGTGTCACTGTATCTAAGCGGCAGATTCAAAGCCAGTTATTTAAACTTTTCAGGTAAGTCCATGTAACGTTCAGCCCAAAAGCCTGTATGCACCGGACTGTTTTCAGCTGGCCTTACAAAGTACCAAGTCCTTGGGTCCCTCTTTTGGTACCCGTCAGGAGGGGCACCTGGAGGACTGCGAGGCCCCAGGGGAAGGCCGGACAAGCGCGGAGTGTCCGCGGCGGCAGCGGAGCCGCGCTCCCCATGGCGGGGGCCGCGGGCGCCACGTCAGCAGCGCGGGCCGGCCGCGCGCGCAGACAGGCGGCGCCGCGGGAGCGGGGCG